>JAQGAE010004755.1:0-12263 GCA_034696685.1 Julus scandinavius | reverse complement strand
GAAAGCCAAGTATGGCGCTTTGAAAGCCAAGTATGGCGCTTTGAAAGCCAAGTATGGCGCTTTGAAAGCCAAGTATGGTCCATACATGACTATGTATGACCCTTCAAAGGCCAAGTATGGTCTATATATGGCTATGCATGCCCATTCGAGGCCCAAGTATGGCCCATACATGTCCATATATAACTTTTCTACTCTGGAATATATCCCGGATGGCATATACATTATAGACATATGTTCGTGCCCCATTTATTAAAATTTTCTTTAAAATATTGAAAATACTTCATTAAAGCTTTTAAGTTCCGCAAGATTTGGTTTTGGCATGTGGCGCCTCTAACGGCAGACGGTGACAACACAGCCTTCTGAGCGTTTGCCAAGTCATTGGCTGTTAGGTCAAAGGGATATTTCTGTAGCTAATGCATCACCTTTCATCCCATCTCAATATTTAATATTTTCGTCAGAAATCCAGACTTAAGCACTTTTGCAGAAAGCACTTATCTCTGAAAATGTCGTGTTTGTTTACTGCAAGTAAGAAGGTGAAATGTCACCGGTTCCTGCGAGTGATTGATTACAGAGCACACGTTTCAATTGAACTGAAATCGATATTAAGGGTAGAAGCAAGACAAGGGCCATTTAAGAGGCCCCACGCACAAATAATTATTTAATTGGATGTGAATTGAAAGGGCAAAGAAAATTACCGACGTTAATTATTATTGGGTAGGAGGCGAAAAAATATATAACAAGCACTAAAATTGCATAATTTATTAACTTGGCCCGCTTTCAAGACGGGTTCGACGTCCGGTGAACGGAGGTCTAGTTAGTTATTGACGCAGAAAAACGCAGAAAAACATAGAAATAACAAAAGGGCACTTAAGTAGGCAATCCAGCAGTGCAAGTGTGTTCGCACTGATTGCCCGCTCTCAAGGGGCAGCTTCAGAAAAATATTGGTTTATGCATTTTGGCACTTCTTCTTTCACACCTTTGAATAATCAGAACTAAAGAGGGCGCCATTACCGACCCAAATATACATAAACCGGAAGTATAGGGAGTGGGTCAGTGAAAATTAAGAAAAATTTGAAAAAGGGCATCCTTGTAGTAGGCATTCCAGCAATGCTTTGGAGTTCGCACTGATTGCCCGCCCTCAAGGGGCAGCTTCAGCAAAATTTGGTTTATGTATTTTGGCACTTCTTCTTTCACACTTTTGAATAATCAGGCCTGAAGAGGGCGCTACTACCGACCCAAATATCCATAAACCGGAAGTGGAGAGTGCGGGTCAGTGAAAGTTAGGACAAATTTGATGAAAAAATGGGGTCGACGAGGCAATCGCCCAATGGCGCATGCGTCTTAGGGCTTGTATTTCCGCGAAAGGTGTTAACTTTGAACACAAATTGAAATGGGAAATTTTTTTTATCCTATTTAAGTACACATGTACAAATTTTCAATAAATTCCATTAACAAATAACCATTTTATGATTTTTATAAAGTTGGCTTACTTTTTATTGGCCCACCCTGTATATAGGTATACACCCGCACCTCGCTATACGACAGCTCTTTATATGGCCTTTCGCTATTACGATATATACGATATTCGCTATTCGTATTACGGCCCACAATGTTTCGTTATAACGGCCAAAAAAATGCTGCAATTAAAGAAAGTGGCCAAAAAATGTGATAAGTTACCCCAATTTGCACAAACAAGATCGGATTTGGCTGACAATAAAACAACTTATGGGTTTCACTTCGTTTAAGAAGTGAAAAATGAAAATCACAATGCAGAAAGAATAATTTCGTTATACAGCTTTTTCGCTTTATGGCCATTTTTTCCGGAATGTATCTAGGCCGTAAAGCGAGGTATGGATGTGGATGTATTCGTATATACGTATGTGTGACATATGCATGTCCATATATAGCTTTTCAACCCAGGTGGACAAATATTATAAATTGGACACATTTTGATATAAATTTCCCATATATTCCCATCTATGATTTTTCTTCCAAATATATCGTATCATGTATGCCCATATTCAGCGCAACCATTATTTTTATACTTATATGCCCATATATGCACACTTTTCATGCATTGCATATCACCAATTTTTTCGCCATATTCATCATATTAGCAAATACATTATTTCCTTATATGTTCCTGATATGGACAGTGGCATAAAATGGCATATATCGCCTTAAATTTTTTCCAGAAATACACTGTATATGGGATTTGAGAGATAAGGCCATATATGGGACATTATACTGGTTTAAAAGCTTTCCACAAGGTATGTTTTGCTTAATATAATTTGACCATGTCTATTTTACCCTAGGGACACCTTGTGTTTGACTGGTCCAAGTCATGCATACCCAAGGGAACAATCAAAGGATTTAATCTGATGAATGTGGGTCTGTCTGAAAAGATTCTGTCTCATTTTTCTTCAAAGGGCATTTTTCTTCCAGAGAGAAAGATTGCTTTTTTTAGGGCAATGACGAAAGTCCACCAAATGCAGTCGTCGTTTTTTTTTGTGTGCCCTTTTCTGGCTGTGAATACATTGTCATATAAACGATGTGATTCAGTGATTGACATCCATGTGTGCATATGTCACTGGACTGGTGATGAATGGTCTCACTTCTTTTTACATCTTTTTTGATTAAAAGTTTGACATGAAAAAAAAATTGAAAGCAAGCCCTTAATGTGCATCTACTACCAGATGTGATTTACTACCTTGGACTTGGATCAAAATATCGACGAAGGCAGGGTGTCCCAAGATTTCTGTTCCAGGCAAACATTATTCCACATTCTGTACATCAAGTTACCAATGTTTTCAAATTAATATTTTTGCATTATTAATTAATATATTTTCAGACATTTTTTTCATAATTTTCTGGGTGGAAAAATCATGTACATGAATGGGACATGTATAAATATGTATAGGTTTGTTTATATATATAGACCAGAAATTAGACATGTATGACTGTACATGTTCAGGCATGACCGTACGTGTTCGCGCATGACCATGCGTGTTCGCGCATGACCATGCGTGTTCGCGCATGACCATGCATGCTCACGCATGACCATGTTTTTGCGCATGTATCGTATGTGTTCGCGCATGACCGTACGTGTTCACGCAAGACCGTACGAGTTCCTGCATGACCCTACGTGTTCCCGCATGACCCTACGTGCTCACGCATGACCCTACATGCTCACGCGTGGCCATGTTTTTGTGCATGGACCGTACGTGTTCCCGCATGAACTTACGTGTTCCCGCATGAGCATACGTTTTCCCGCATGAGCATACGTTTTCCCGCATGACCGTGCGTGTTCCCGCATGACCGTGCGTGTTCCCGCATGACCGTGCGTGTTCCCGCATGACCGTATGTGTCTGCGCATGAACGTATATGTCCGCACATGACAGTATGTGTTCGCGCATGATCTTATGTGTTCATTCATGACCTTATGTGTTTGCGGATAACCGTGTGTTTTCATGCATGACCGTATGTGTTCGCGCATGACCCTATATTTACTATGGCCCAGGCATGGCTATGTAAGCCCTGGGTATCCACTTTATGTAGCGTGAGGGGTCACATAAATGTAGATGGATTGTATTATGGCCCTATATATTTTTCCACCCGAGTGATTATCAGTATTGGTAAGCAACGCCGCTGTTTCCAAAGTCATTCGTGGTCCATGTTAATTGAACAGGCATTCTTTTAACGGTCCATGGACCCTCGTTATCAAAAGACCATTGTCCAAACAGTCGTCCAGTGAATGGTGATGTAATTTCCATCACTTTTAACAGCTTCCGGTTATGTTTCTCACAGCTGACCAAACCTGTTTTTCATTAGTGTCCTCTGTCATTATGTCTAATTAGGGCTTTGTTTGGAGACACGTGTGCCCCTATTGCACTCATAGACTGAACAAGTTTTCATAAAAGAATGTGTCTTCGGTCCATTGGCTTAAAGGCCGCAAAGTCAATCGATTCGGTCCATACTCTTAACACGCTCATGAAACTGTGAAGAGATGCAATTAAAATACCCCTGGCTAAAACTATTTAAGGGGGTCCCTCGAGGTCCATATAGCCCACATGCAATCCAACGTCTGTCTAAATTAAGGCTTCAAGATGGATGCCCCAAGTCTGTGTTTCTGCTTGTGAAACCCTCGTAGTTTTCTCACTCCGGATCTTGGCTAATGATCGCAAAAATCGATTTTAATTCACGATTTTTCTTGGCAAATCGACAGCAAGAACTAGTTCTCAACTAACAATCTTACTTTTGTTTGTACACTTTTTTTTCACTTGTCCTTACAACTTTTTTTCAGTTTTCCTAATGACATTTTTTGTAGGTTTTCACTTATCCATTGCTATATGGCTTACTTTTATGTAAGTATTTTTTGTAAGTCCTTCAGAAACGTGTAAAAACTTGTCCAGTGTAAATTGAAACTTTGAATTATATGTTATTTATTACTAACAGCTTGTTAGAAACAAGTTAACACTGAGGTTACTTTTTTATGCGGTTGATAAGTTAACATGATAATGGCTATTTCATGTGCATAATAAGTTAACATTATGTTAACTCGTTTTGTGGTTGATAAGTTAACATTGTGTTAACTCGTTTTGTGGTTGATAAGTTAACATTGTGTTAACTCGTTTTGTGGTTGATTAGTTAACATGATCCTGGCTATTTCATGTGATAAATAAGTTAACATTGTGTTAACTCGTTTTGTGGTTGATAAGTTAACACTGTGTTAACTCGTTTTGTGGTTGATAAGTTTACATTGTGTTAACTCGTTTTGTGGTTGATAAGTTGACACTGTTAACGGTTTTTTGTGGTTGATAAGTTAACACTGTTAACGGTTTTTTGTGGTTGATAAGTTAATGCTGTTAACGGTTTTTTGTGGTTGATAAGTTAACATGATGCTGGCTATGTCATGTGATTAATAAGTTAACAAAATAAAGTTAATTGTTTTTTGTGGTTGATAAGTTAACATGATGCTGGCTATTTCATGTGATCAATAAGTTAACATTGTGTTAACTCGTTTTGTGGTTGATAAGTTAACAATGTGTTATCTGTTTTTTGTGGTTAACAAGTTAACATGATGCTTACTTTCATGTGGTTGAAACTCACTTTTTCTTTCTGACCACATTAATCATAGGGAATTTGGTGCAAACCGTCGTATGTCTGATGCCAAGGTATGATTTACTAGTTCGTTAACAAGACAAGTCACAGCATGTTAAATCTTTGCGATGGCCAGTTGAAATTGTCATTTTTCAAATGACCACACAATCAGCGATGGTCATTTCGTTTACAGACCCATGGAAGGAAACCATTAAAATGTAGCCCCTTAATAAATGCTTACTTCCGGGTCGATAGGGCCTCAATCTCCTGACCTCATGGCTGACGTTGAATTGACATGGGTAAATCCACTAATACGTAACAGAAATTAAATTTCTGGACAATCGTTTCATCTATTTTATTTCCTCTGCTGGACAGTGGACACTATCGTCCGACATTGGACTTTGACGATCATTTTAACAGACATTAAAAGCTGGCCTCCGACCATAAAAACTGTGGCTATTTCTGTGTGCAGACCAGACAAAATCCATCGAGGGGAAGTACACTTCAAAAAGCACGAATAAAACCCTCATTTGTAGAAGAAACATATTGCGGACATGTCTATGTCGTAAATCCATTTGTCCGATGGGTAGTTTAATATATCTTTGGATCCGGACATTGTTGTTAAAGAAAAGCATGTGACCTGATGGCCTGGTTAGTTTTTAAAGGCGACATCACTGTAGTTGATGCAGTTGATGAAATTCCAATTAGAAAAAATTATACATGGCACATATTTAGGAAATACGAAATGATACAAAGATAAAACGATTGGGAATTCCCACATCAAAGTTTTCAACCATGTGGTCTAATAATGTGAATGTCATGGCACATTGAACATCGACACTTTAAATGCACATTCCCATACCTGTGCTCTCTTTTGTGAAGGTCACGGGAATTAATTTCCCCTTTCAGTTGATTTGCCTTGAGGAAAAAAAGACTAGATGATTTACCAGTTGGTCTCCTAATCCTTTAAACAAATAAACAGACCTAGAACTACCTTGTGGCTTTGCCAAGTGAAGCACATTACATCCTTGTATATTATCTCTGGTTATCATTGGTACAGTTTAGAAGATAGCTTTTGATGCATCATAAATTTGTTGAAGTTTTACGATCGTGTTATAATTTATCGGCTAACCTATTTTTTCCTTGCTATTCTCTATTTCTAGTTAGCTAAAGCTCTAACCAATTTAAATAGCCTGTAAGCACCTGAATATGTATGCTCATAAATATAATGCAATATGACGCTAATCAAATGTTATGTCCTCTAATCAATGACTTCGCTTGTGATGAGGCTAATCTGCTATTACTGTAAAGTCATCAAATAAAAAAGGTGGCATTAAAGAGGAACATTTCTAAATATCAAAATGTATTCAACATTGTAAAAGGAGATAGTCTAACTTGTCTTATTCAAAATATCTTACAAATAAAACTACACATTTGTTTATAAGATTAGTTAACTGGCAACTTATACAATTTAGTCATATTTGAATAAGGATCTTTATGGCCCCATGTATGAAGTTAATAATTTAATGGATTTAAGCAGATATGTAACCTGTTATGTCCAAAGGACAAAAGCGATTTTAAAGGCAAACGATAACCAGGCACCGAATATCCATAACTGTGTTTATTCACATGTAATTCCAACAAAAGATACAAAAAAACTCAACTTAAACCCGCGGGCCGCCACTTCGCAGTCCCGACAAACTCATAAAAACGGAGCCCGAGCTCAACAACTAAAGACAGGTGACCTCTTTGGTGCACCCCCGAATCCGGACTGACCTCTCTGTCAACCAGAGCTTCCCAGCAAACCTTGTATCGGAATAGCCCGGGGCCACAGACAGGTCACATACTTGGACCCTGAGCCCCCGCATTCCTGGCATCTCCCACATGCCTTCGGGACCTGCCAGTCTTTAGTCCAACCTTAGACTTTCGCGAACTACACTTGAGTGCAAAAAAATCGACTTGCCTGCATTAGGCGAATTATAAAGAGGAATAAATTGTCTACAAAACACATTTTTACTTGATTCATGCAGGTGAGTCGATTTTTTTGCACTCGAGTGTATCTCCCCTAGTGGTGTACTTATTTGTCTAAATCAGGAGTGTCTAATTTAAGATAACTGCGCAGATGTATGACCATAAATATACGTATACTCCTATACCTCTCTATACGGCCTTTTTTAATTATGTCACTTTTTCGATTTACGGCCCACAATGCTTTGATATATGGTAAAAAAAATTGTAATATAAATTGATTCGTTATACGGCTTTTCGCTTTACGGCCAACTTTTTAGAATCGTATCTAGATCGTAAAGCGAGGTATGGGTATATTGCCTCATACATTTTTTTACATGGGATCTGGTGTGATATGACCCCTTAATTATACAATTGATATCATATGTGGCACTAAACTAGGATACATGTATAGAACCGGTTACTATAAATACAGGGTGGGGCCGAATGACCTCCATAGTTTCAAAAAATCACTGGGGACCGCCCCGATTAGGTAGAAGGGTGGGACCCGGCCCTGCCAAAAATGAACTTAAGAAAAACTTAAGAAAAACTCAACATTTGAAGTGAAACTGCAGAAAAACTTAAGTTATTTTACAGTTGGGAAAAAACGGCAAAATAACTTTAGTTAAACTTAAGTTTTTCTTTAGTGAAATCAATTTTTAAGTTAACTGAAGAATAACTTCAGAAAAACTGCAAAAAAAGTGTCCGAATAAAAAACTTCAAATTCACTGTAATTTTATTACCGCCATTTTCAGTAGTTACTATGCCGTGGTCGGGTGAGCATCGAGGCTTTGTTGCTGAGACATTTTTTTTAAAAACTGAGAAAGTGTGGTAGCGACGCAGACGGCTTTTCGCATGCGGTTCGGTTTAGCTCTTCACAACAGTTTCTGACTTTAAAACCATTCAGGATTTTCACCTTTCTGGCACAGTCAGCAAACAAAATTTTAGTTACTGGGCAACTGAAAACCCTCGAGAACTTCACCAAAGGCCACGTCACAGCCCTAAAGGGACAGTTTGGTGCGCTGTGTCCTCTACGACATAATTTTTAAAACATGACGAAAAAAATGGCGTCGTATGTACTTTTCAAAAAAAACTTATCTTCTACCGTGTTTTCACAATTTACCTGCCAAATTATGGAGGTCATTCTGCCCCACTCTGTACTTATTCCTATTATCTAAGTAGCAGAACTTTGCCATATTTGAACTAGAGCCTGGCCTGATGTAGCCCCAAATATAAATTTATTGAAATAATGTTGATATTGCCCCATATAAACTGTCTAAAGTTAGATAAGTTATTAGTGGAATTGATGTTATCAGATATGGCTCTTCCTCCACTAGTAGTGTATTGATTTATCTAAATTAGTAGGGTCTATTTCAACTTGGTCACACTCTCATATGATTATATACAGTATGATCAGATGTAGCACTATCTCCCCTAGTGGTGTATACGTTTGTGTGTAATTTAAGATTCTGTTAGGGCTTTATTGGCTATATTTACTCTTAGCATAAACTAAGCCTCACGATGCAGTATTTATTTCAAGGACCTTTACCCAAAAAAACAGGCTGCTCATAATTAAGTCTTATGTAATCCTAACTGATAGATAAAAAGCTTTTTAATGGCTTTTTTCTGCTAATATCAAATGAATGGCATCCATTGAGCAGCTAATTTCCTATAAACGTATAACAAGTGCTTTTCATCTGCCAAATTTACACATTTTTCAAAACCCATGGGCTAAAAACATTTTCACAAATAGCTGGCTTTATATGTATATTTTTTTCTCTTGGCTTAACTTCCTGAGTCGATAATGGAACCCTACATTCGTTCGCCCCCGTCTATATTTATTTACATTTTCGATTTCAATTTTAATATTTCTTCAGCCATATTTATGTAAGCCATTTGCCATATTTTGGATATCTCAACATGCTGCCAAATTGATGCAAATTTTCTTTCCCAACTCTTTTGTAAGACGTGAAGCCCCTGAGAGTGAGATACGTGTTGTATGCTAATGGCCCCTTCCCAACATTCCACCCTACAAAATGCTCGAGGGGTAAAAAGGGGTGGTGACCCAGTTTACTCACTCGGATCCTTGCTAGTCCATGGGGATTACACGTGTATCGAGCGTGTTTGTCAGATGCACTACATGAACGAGTTACATCGCTTTTTGGAATAATAGATGTGAAAACCATGAACCTCTCGCCTTGGGCACACTCGAAACCACGAGGAGATATTAACTTGTCCACGCCAGACAATGCTAAGGGGAGGAGAGGATGCGTATGAAGACCATATTGAATTTACGAGCCTTTTGTTTGAACTGTGATCACCTCTGGCATTTTGGGGCCCTACTGTACTTTTTCGAATCAAACCGTTCAACTGCTTGTACAGGGTAGATATGGGATTGGACAAATTTCAAATATGGGTCCCCGTGTACCACGCTACCAATGCAAACAGCAATGGGCTCTATAAATCCTGTATATTAGGGAGTCCACTGTCACTAAGGTACTCCCACTGCTATAAAGTCACTTCCATTGCAACTCTTCCCATTGCTGCCAAGTCGCTCCCTCTGCCGCTAAGTCGCCCCCTCTGCCGCTAAGACGCACCCTCTGCCGCTAAGACGCACCCACTGCCGCTAAGACGCCTCTCTGCCTCTAAGACGCCCCCTCTGCCGCTAAGACGCTCCCATCCTGCTGCCGCTTAGATTCTCCCACTGCCGCTAAGACGTTCCCACTGTCGCTAAGACGCTCCCACTGCCGCTAAGACGCACCCACTGCCGCTAAGACGCACCCACTGCCGCTACGACGCCCCCTATTGCTGCTAAGACGCTCCCTCTGCCGCTAAGGCGCCCCACTGTCGCTAAGAGGCTCCCACCCCAATGCCTCTAAAACGCTCCCACCCCGCTGCCGCCAAGATGCTCCCACTGACGCCAAGACGCTCCCACCCCACTGCGGCTAAGACGCTTCCACCCCAATGCCTCTAAAACGCTCCCACCCCGCTGCTGCTAAGACGCTCCCACTGCCGCCAAGACACTCCCACTGCTGCTAAGACGCTCCCACTGCCGCCAAGACGCTCCAACTGCTGCTAAGATGCCCCTGCAGCCACTTAGACGCTCCCACTCACCTGACGCTAAGACGCTCCCACCCCACTGATGCTAAGACACTCCCTCTGCCGCTAAGACACTCCCTCTGCCGCTAAGACGCCCCAGTGCCGCTGAGAGGCTCCCGCCCCACTGCCGCTAAGACACTCCCTCTGCCGCTAAGACGCCCCTGTGCCGCTAAGAGGCTCCCACCCCACTGCCTCTAAAACGCTCCCGCTAAGACGCTCCCACTGCCGCCAAGACGCTCCAACTGCCGCTAAGATGCTCCCACCCCACTGCCGCTAAGACGCTCCCACTGCCGCTAAGACGCTCCCACTGCCGCTTAGACGCTCCCACTGCCGCTTAGACGCTCCCACTGACGCTACTGTTGCGCACTGCTACAAAGATAATCCCATTGTCACAAAACCACTCCCACTTTTAGTAAAGCACACTCACTCCACCTTCGCCACTCCCTTTACCACTAATCCACTTCTATTACGCCATTATCACCGCTACTAAGCCACTTGTGCTGCAACTAATCAACCCATGACACTGTGTGATATATGGATATTTTCCCCTATATGTTTGATAATATTGTATAATTTTCAGTTTATACTCTATATATACTACCAAGGGTATTTTGACAGTCTATTCAATTTGAACACAATTTTTAAGGATTCACGTTTCTTTTCTGTTTGATAGTGTGTTTCCTTTTAGGTCTTCCAAGAAATGTTTTGTACCTCGAAGAAACGTTTATCTCCTTAAGTTGGGCACCTCTTTGAGTTAAGGACTCCTGCTGGCTGTCAGCAGAAGCGTTACTTGTCAGTGTGTTTACGATAATCTGGTCAAAATAGCATTTTAGGGAACTTATTCCCAATCCGATATTTTTATCTCTTTATTCCTTAAGGGTTTTTGAGATCTTTTAAAAAAGGCGTGATTTTTTTTTGTAACCCAGGCGTAAACAGATCGTTTCGTGGCTCCTTTTTAACTTGGGTTGCACGAACGTTTTGGATGCTGATAAATGGGTGATATTTAAAATCCAAAAGACAGATTGAAGTGGAAGGATGCTCAGGAGTAGGGAAATGAACTGAAAGTGAAATGGCAGCAGGGTTTTATATGCCTCGTGCATCCAGACGCATCAATTGGTATTCAAACAAGAGTGTAGTGGAAGCGCCGTTGTTCAATTTTAGCACATTTTGCTCTTAAAAGGTATCGGCTGGATGATACGGCTTCTTTCTGATAAACAGATGCTTCTTAATTGTTCCCTGGTGAACAAATGATACTGATGAAAGGGAATATTCATTGGATATCCAGTTGAAAAAAAAATAGCATATGGTCCAAGTATGGAAGTGCAGTATAACCTCTCTAAAAGCATAAAATGTGCCGGTTCCGACTTGGTAATCCATGTTTAAATGAACCTGTCTAAAAGCATATTTTTCACCAGTCCTAAGATATATGTTCTGAGTATATAGCTCTGCCAGAAATTGGACATATTTGGTCAAAGTTAGTGCTTGTCTTAATTTAAGATTCTTACTTGTAGACGAAATCGATACTTTTTATGCGTCTTTTTTTTTTTTTTCTAAATAAGACATTTTAATCATCCTTTTTTAAAATAACATACTTTTTGTGTCTTATTTTGAAAATAAGATACTTTGTGTCTTAAAAAGACGTGTAAAAGTCTTCATTTCGTCTAAAAGAAATGACACGAAAAAAGTCTTAAGATAAGAGTTTGGTTTTGACAGTGTGGGTTACATGCTTGCCGCTCGATCCTAAAATGCGGGGTTCGCTACCCAGTCGAGGTCGGTGGGAATTTTTCTTATGGATGGGAGAAACTCCTTAAGTGGCGGCTCTTTCAAATGAGTTTAAACCAAGGTCGCCTTGTAGATTGTTGCACGTTAAAGACCCCTGGAGAGAGGTGGAAGTCCCCCTCAGGCATAATTTCCAGGTTGGTGTTTAGCCTAAAGGCTCCTTCACACTTACACGTTTTACTACGTTAAGTGGGCTTACGTTACGTTAAGTGGGCTTACGTTACGGCGACACCCTACACACTTATTACGTCAACGTTGTGTCAAAAAGCTTGCAACGC
>JAQGAE010004754.1:0-12264 GCA_034696685.1 Julus scandinavius | reverse complement strand
GCTGCAGCCAGAAGCACGGTCATAAGTTGGCGAGTTTAGGCTTTTGTTCTAAAAAGTTGGCCAAGAATGTTGCAAAATATACTTTCCCCAACTAAATAAAATCACTTCAGAAATACAAAGCTAATCGGACGAAAGCATTTCATGTTTGCAGTGAATGGTGATATAGAACCTCTTACCTTCAACGGGGTTTAGAGTCATTGAAAATTCCTTGCTTTGACGTAAACGCCAATGGAGCGCTTCGTTTTCCATGGAAATTCGTTTAGACTGTTCAAGTTTCTTTTCGCAATTTTCTTTGAGGCTTTCATTCTCCAAAAGCAAATATCTGGGTGAAAAATATTACAAACTCAAAACAATTCCAATATACGTAATTTCAGCTTAAGCAACTTCATCGTTGCTTAGGAAATCAACAATTAATTCAATATTTTTCATAAAATTGATTCCACACACCACGATGGACGCAATTCGGCAAAGGTAGCTTACCGTTCCGATGTTGTCTTCGCTGTAATTTGCGCTTGAAGGTCTTCGGTCTTGGCCATTAATTTCTTAATCTCTTCCCTTGCCAATGTTAATTCCTCTGCTTGCTGCTCAGCCTCCTGCTTCTCTCGTCGAAGATCCTGAAGCTCTTTCTGTCTCATATCCAATACGACTTTTAGGCTATCCACCTCTTTCCCAAGACTGGTGCACCGAGTTGCATATGCCTATGACGGATTTTGCAAACGATTACAAATACTGATATTTTGTTACCGACAACCACAGAAACTTCATTCGCTAAAACCTCACTTGAAGTCTGTGATCGCTACTTTCACTCAGGAGTGTTTCTTGCATCACACCGTGTTGCTTCTCCAAGTCCTCACAATGAGTGGTAAGTTGCTGGATTTGTTGTTCAAGCGCTGCTTCGCTGTCCAAGTGCTTGACCTTTAGGTCATACACTAGTTCATCGTGGATTCTGATCAAATCTAAAGATGAAACACATGCCAGATTAAGAACAGGAAGACAACACCATTATGGTTAGCACAGACAACTACTCTTCAATTTATGTTCAACCTTCTGCTTTTTCTAACTAATAAGTATAGTCATCTCGTGCGGGTCCAAAAGAGTTGCATAAACTCGAGTGACCATACCTGTCTGTTCTTTCACATGCTGTTCCTTTATATGTGTAATTTCATCCAAGTGTTCATCAAGCCACACTTTTTCCTGCTCCTCATGATACTTCTTCAGGTTGGTAAGCTAGATAAAAAAAATTCATGTAGGCCCTACATCATGCCAAATCAAGTATACGTATGCACCTGGATCAAGTAAAATCTGCATACCTGATCAGTATTATTATTTTTTAATTCAGCCAAATGGTTTTCATGAAATCTTTGCACTGTAAAAAACATAATAAAGTAAATATTGTTTTTTTTTTAAACAAGACCACTGCATTTCTAGTATGTGGTACTGACGTGTTTCTATCGCTTCTTGATGATTTAGCTCCCACTGGTGCTCCGATAAAACTAAATTCTCTTGTGCTTGTTTTTCTCTTCTATCCAACTCGTTTTGGTGACTTTGATGTAACTTTGCAATTTCATCCTGCATACATTGCTGCTCAATCCTTGCTTCTTCCAATTCCGTGCGGGTGACTTGCAACTTTTCCTGCATGTGCAGCAGCTGCGAACTCAATTCCGGCACGGAAAATGCTCCCACCTGCAACGAGCAAAATTATACAAAAATAAGCATTTTAAAAATGCTGAATAAATCTGCAGTGTAACAAATCAATGAGTATTATTGTCTCAGCCTACGCAAAACTAACTTTTTTTCTTCACATTCACAAATTCTTCGAGAAAGAGCTCGTATGAATTACATAAAAAGTGGTTACATTTTATATTCTTCTAGTTTTTAATACACCAAGAAAATTAGTTTGCTTTTTTACTTGTTGAACTTGATGAGTTTATAGATGGATTAAAAGCCTGCATTCAATTATAAATAATTGTTTGTGCCCATTTAATTTGCATCTTTTCCTCGAGGATTATAAACTGTTGTCTCATGGCCCAATTTGTGTATTGATTGTAAGTTATTTCACTTGGCCAAATCAAAAAATCTAAAAGTTTTTCAATACACTGCACAACTTCAATTATATTTGCTGATGTTATATGATATATATTTCAGCTTTTAAATATAAAAATTGTTTAATGCTGTTAAATATATGTGAGCAAGTATAGTTTATACACCTCCATTGTTAACCTTTGAAGCAATTACTACACTGATGAAAATTGGTGATTTTTCAAAAAAATTAAAAAGACCGTAAGTTTTAAAACAAAAACTTAGTAAATGAAAGGAGACAGCTTTACTATCGAAAACATTAACGTGACATTCAGAAAAAGAATATGAAGATGAACACAATGGGATGCTTAACATTTTTTTTAGGCAAATTAGGGGTCAAACACCCTATTTCAATTATTTATAAAGGACATTATGGTTTATAACACTAATAAATGTTTTCGTAACTAGGAAGTTGCTTAAATTTATTACTAGCATGCGTTTTCAATATTACAGTACTGATAGGAAATAATAAACCAAAATCCATCCTAATCCCTAAAGGTGTAAAAATGCTATCACTAAGCAACTTTAAACTTCATATAAAAAGTAAATATCAAATTTATTAACACGTGGATTTTCTACTACTCGTATGTAGAATGGGTTTGCATTTGAGATGGTTTTTTTAAACAAATGAAATATAATTATTGAAACCAGTAATAAAAATTGAGTGTGCAACAGAATAAAAATCGTTTAAAAAAAAGTGAAATTTCAGACCAAATATGGCGAGCAATGGGAAATACAAGATAAACACTTAAATAGTATTCAAGAAGTCATTTCTGACCCACTTGGAATCATTGCCGACTGTTTTGAAACATTTTGACAAAATGACACAAAAAATTGCCAAATGAAATCCAAAAACAATTAGTGAAACTAGTTCTTGGTCACTTAGAGATTTTCATAAATTGAAATTAAAACCAAATAAAGGGTTGAATTTATCTAGAAATACTGTCTCATATAGGGACCTTAATAAAAGAGGGACCTACCTCATGGGTAAGATACTGCACCAGCACTGCAAGAGAATCAAATCCAGCAGCACAATGTTTCAGCTGCATTCGGGCAAAATTCAACTCCTTGGTCCTAGCTTCACAAAGGGCTTCAAGTCGACTGACTTCCCGGGCACTTCCAGATCTGGAGACGGAGGTATGAAGAAGATCTGGATGAGGTCCTGATTTCACCAGTCCGGATGAGGGCTTCAAGGACCGCAACTGGGACGACTGATCTGGAAAGAAGAAAGACGCAAAATCGTTGTAGCACAATTGTCCAATTCAATTCATATTTTATGCAGGTATTCAATGCATACACTCATGCTTTTTACATCAGGTTTTGCACACAAAAAAAAAGAAAAACTACTGCGTTGCGTTATCAAAAGTTTCCAAACACAATTACTTTGTGCAATTGCGATTTTATTAAAAAGCACAATCACATTCACAAAATAGCTCCCATCAAACCAATTCATGTCAAAACTTGCATTAAACCCCCATCCACTTTTTGAAACAGATGACCAAACATTTGCACACTAAACTGCATTTCATATATACTAAAATGTTTTGGCTAATGCACAGTTTGAAAACATGTCCATAAAAAAGATGAAAACCGAGCATCCATTAACCAGGAATGTCATGAAGCTGACAACTATTATATTCCAACTAATCATTTTGGGCATGGTAATTTTACACTAGAAACCGGTGTACCTGGAGAGAGAAAAAATGATATATAGGTTCCAACCATCCTCAAAACAAGATTAGGCAAGACGACACACAGCAGTTTCAAACAACAACTTGAAGCCGACAGAAATATGGAATATAACAAAGGCATCCGTGATCTTGGATGCAGCTTGAACAACTAAGGTTCACTGACTTGAAAGTCAAAGAGCTCTTTGGAAGGAAGATCCCCTCAATTATGGAACAAACAAACAATTAGTGGGGATCGAATCCTGGTGCCTCTTCAATGACTCTGCAATGTGGACAACCCAAGTTCAACCACTGTTTGAACCTCGTTTCAGTCAACAATTTCAACGTTGGATGTAGTGCAATAAGTCTACAGCTGTCACTTCTGAAGAAATCTTCAGTACATACAAATACGACCTCCAAATACAAGCTGCTACCGGTTGACAAGTTCCATGAGCTTCTTTTTTCAGAAAATAGGAAAAATCCTAAGAGTTCATGGTTAACATTAAAAACCATAACAGGCACATTAAAATTTCTCACTACATTCCACACAGAAATGGTAAGCCTCGTATCAAAATCTCCCCTGCAGGGCCATTCTGCAAAATTCAAACTCTCACAAGAATGAAATCAAGGTGTTTTTCAGTTAATTTTTTTTGGATACAAGCACATAATGTGTTCTTATAGAGCTGATGTATCAAAATGAAAACATCGAAGTAACCCCAATATGAGAAAAAACAGTTTATTTGTTGGGAATTGTATGGATTTCTCAATCATCATATTTCATCTATTCAGCACAAGGAGTGTTCACCCAATAAAATTTTATTCGTTATTTAGTAGGTACTTTACTTGAAGAATTTTCGAGTTTGCTGCCTTTCTGAACGTGGCTTACAAATCATAAAACCCTGCAATAACATGTAAATCCTTGGATGAATTGCATTCTTTTTTATTATCCACGAACACTGATCAATATTTTTTTGTTGAACGAGGGCATAACAATCTCATTTATATTCCAACATCGTCTTCGTTTAATATTCCTATTAATATTCTATTGATAAATAATAAGTAGGCATTTTGCCCAGTGCACAAAACATTAAAATTGGCTGGCACTGTCAACAATTGGCAAGTCAGAGATGATAAAAGAAGAAAAAAAATGGGAAATGTCTTTGTAGTCAACATCCTATTGTAGCAGCTTATTAAATATTGAATTGTGGTATGTGATCAAAGAAACTTTTGCAGTGTCAGTGAACTTGAAGAAAAGACAAGAATATCAATATCCCATCCTCAAGAGCAGTCTGGAAATCCTCATTGAAAGCTAGGTATAGGGTAGTTAAGGACATTGCATGACAATATGCATGCAAGTGGGATGGTCAACGTCATCTAAGATATATGCAAGATCATGAAGTGGAAAATTATCATGAGAATAAGAAGTAACGGATGTTTCTAATCCAAAGTCATTACAAAAGCCATTGACAGTTTCGAGTTGCAGGGTCAAGTAACTGTCGATGACAAATCCGTTAGATAATCCTTAGACTTTTGGACTGCAACATTGTTCGGTCAGCCTGACAACATAGAAAGGACTTATTTAAAAACTTCCAAAGATGTTTGAAAATTTATTGTTAACGGATTAGTAGGTGTCAATACTTCTGTAATCCATGTGATCTTAGCAAAGTTTCACTTCAAACAAGAATTTTTACTATTAGTCTTGATCATCAATGCTATTACTAGTTATAACCACACACAAAACATGAACTTACACGCAGTACTGCACGTACAGCAGTTCCCCATAGGTATCGGAGTCAAAAATCCAGTCAATGACAAGTCAGTAAATGGCTCTTTTTAAACTTTTTACGTGAAAAATTAACAAGCTTTCTGAGAAATAATGGATCCAACTGCAAGACAATCTCAAGTTAGATTCTAATGAAAGAGAATCTTCCAAGTGGTACCACCTCCGACAATTCTAACGGGTTTCTCACAAGTGCCAATAAAACTTATTACGTAATGATATCACACTTTCATCAATGCTTACTGAGCAACACTATCCCCAAAACCAGAATTTCTCATCAAGGTGCCAAATTCATCAATTCATGAATATTAAAACCAGTACCAAATATGTCAGAGCTAGTTGTAGAGATAATTGTCAAATATATTATTACCAAATATATTTACCAAACTTACACTGTCGAGACTAGAGTACACTGATACACTTTCTTGAAAATGTAGTTGTTTTTCCACTCATGCCAGATTCAGATCTTAGAAACAGTAGTTTTCTTGATTTTTCAACATATGCTATGACCCCAGAAGACATGCTAAAACTGATGACTACCATGGAAGTATTTGCACATTAATGACAGTTAAACGATACAAATTTGGGCAACGTCTAATTTGAAACCAGGTATTATTCATCACGAAATTATAGACAAGAAACAAAAAATCATGGCTTCAAGCTAAAGCCTGTTAGAAGAATTTTCTTTTAAAAACATAAAGATAAAGATTTGTGCCTGGAAGACTGACGTTCCTAGCCATCATCATTTTTCTGAGATTGGATTGAGGCGAAACGTGGAAAGAAATTTAAATGAAGTGCAGACAGGACATGCTTCTACTTCCAGATGGAAGGAGACGAGCTATTTGCACTTGATTAACAATCACTTTTACATTTTTAGAGTCCTAAGAGACGAGTTCAAGCCGTCCATTTTGAATGAATGAACTTGTGTAAAATGCCATGTTTGGTTCCTCGGCCATCGACCTGGCCCACATATTTGTCATTCTATTGGAAACTGTTATTTCCTATGCTATCAACTGCAACCACGTTCTGCATTCCAATCAGCTCTCAAAGTTGACAAATTCTTGGTTTTTTCTGTCTTTTCACAACATTGAAGAGAGACATCAGAACGACCTCTTATTTGTCAGAATCTTGAATCTTCACTCAAGAACGTGATAAAATCATCACGTATGAAATTTAATCTTGCTTCATGTACGAAGTCTAACATCTGTTTCCAACTTTAGAGAATAAAAACCTCACAGGTGTGACTATAAAATTTGAAGAACTGGAAAGTTAATCATACTTATAGAAATTTTGCGCTAAATTTAAATTAGTCAAATCGTCGATTACACTAATTGGAGTTTGAAAAAAAATCAAGTAGTGATTGGAATTTAAAAACACACATTAGTTGTGTAGTCACGGGATGGATTTTCATCTGTTGATTCCATCCTTTTAAATTCACACTTGATCTAATTATCATTGACCGATTTGGATAAAATACACATCCAAATCGGTTTTCAACGCTATCCAAAACGGTTTCCAGATAGGATGAAATCCAAATCGGTTTCCAGATAGGATGAAATCCAAATCCGTTTCCAGATAGGATGAAATCCAAATCCGTTTCCAGATAGGATGAAATCCAAATCCGTTTCCAGATAGGATGAAATCCAAATCCGTTTCCAGATAGGATGGAATCCAAATCGGTTTTCAGCTAAGATGAAATCCAAATCGGTATTCAGCTAGGATGAAATCCAAATCGGGTTTCAGCCAGGATGAAATCCAAATCGGTTTTCAGCCAGGATGAAATCCAAATCGGTTTTTAGTCAGGATGAAATCCAATCTGTGACTACAGCTAAGGCGTGGCTTAAGAAAAAGTGAAACGATATACATAGAAAAGGGTTGAAATCAGTCAATTCAACATTTATGTAACCTTGCCAAACCGCTCTATAATGTTGAATGAAAACCGCTAACTACCCTTACATAAATTTCCTGCAATCGAAATATTTACGAAGGGCGTCAACGTAAAAAAAAAAAACTAAATACAAATGAAATAAAACGAAACGCACCCAAGGGCGCCCTAAAACACCTACTGGAATGTGTGACGGGAACAACAGTTTAAAAACATCTGAAAAAGGCGTTTGATCAAATGAAAACATAGGAAGGAAATGTATACTCTCGCCCAGCCCAGGGTTAACTGCCGATACGGTTAAAAACTTGTCGTTATTATAATCACATTATGGAAATCAATTGCCTAACTACCTGATTTGAAGGAAACTATTTGGAATTAATTACCCACGTCCTGCTAATCGCTTTCACAGCTGATGGATGCATGGCTGAATCTCAGATTTTGGCAAACGTGCTCAGCAAATAAGTTTATGATCAATATAATCCCAACCAAAAGTATCTACACTGAGTCATAAAAAAGTAGAACCCAATACCAAAAAAATCCCAACTTCGTGAAAAATACTTCGATTTAAATGAAATTTGGCAGTTACATAGAACAATAGTGTAGGAACAAGAAACCTCTTCCGGACATGCGACAAACCTCGATTTTTTTTTATTTTTATGTGTGTAATGGCTGGAATATGTGGTGGAAATACGTGCTGTAAAGGGAAACGCCACAGTAGATCGAACCCAACCACTGGCCACCAAACAGTCCAGACTTGAAACCAGTGATCTACGAAATTTGGGGAATTCTCCAGGAAAAGGTTTACAAATCGAAGTCTTGATCTACGAATTAAGAAAACTTGGATTGAACTCGACCAGCATATAATCAATTCGTCAGTCAAAGAATGGCGTGTGTAGTACATTTTAGAATTCATTCTTGTTCCTACACTATTGTTCTACGTAACTGCCAAATTTCATTTAAATCGAAGCATTTTTCACGAAACAGTGATTTTTTTGTACTGGGTTCTACTTTTTTATGACTCACAGTGTAGACGTTTTGTAACCAATAACATAAAAAATCACATAACAACGACCCCCAGTTTAGACCTACTCAGTCATTAAATACAGCAAATGGGGCCTCCCAGCATCAATTACAGTTATTTGCCGAGTGGGTGGAAATTTGAAATATGGGAAGGGCTGGTGGATCCCTCCCAATTGAGAATAAAATATTCAGAATTGGGAACAGTTAATTAGCCCCATTAGAAGGACAGCGCCACAATTATCAGTTCTGGCTTCATTCTGTTGGCAGAATAACAATTTTTTTTTAATGGATAGGAGTGCTAAGTGCTCTTATAGTATCTGCATACATTAGCAGATTCTTAAATGAATACAATGAATTAAATATGAAATAGGTAGGAATATGTCATTAAATAACCAGCTTTTCATAAGCTTTGGCAAATAGCCCATGCATACAGTGACAGTGCTGATAAATTTGAGTCTGGTTACTTTCGAAACGGCTACCAGAAATATGTGCAGTTTTCGTCCAGAAAACATGAGATCTTCATGGCCCTAGTAGAAAAAGCCATGTATGGACATATGCTGTATACATGTACTGTATGTGAATTTTTATATCTAAGGTTAGATCAGAAATTGGACACATTTGGACATGAATGACCCAGTATGGTCCATGGCATACAGGGCTATATATGGTTATTTATGTTCATTAAAAGGATGAATATGGTCCATGGCATAAGGTCATATATGTCCAAGAAATTCATATATGGTTATTTATGTCCATTGAAAGGATGAATATGGTCCATGGCATACAGGGCTAAATGAATATGGTCATTTTTTCACGAATGGAACGTATTAGGAGGTTAATAGCCTAAGTTTCGCGAAACTTTAAAAAAATAACCAAATAGTGCATAATCGAGTGATCAATTTAAAAAACTCTCCAGTGGAATGATAATTACTGTTTTGCATTGATGAATTTCTGACAACTTGCATAATTCGGTCACGGTTGCTCAGTTTGCAAAATTGAGCCAGAAAATATAAAAAACGGATTCTGGAAACTTGGTGGACAAATATGAAAACCTTCAGTCCTATAAAATCCTACAGAATAAATATTGCGTGCAATGATGGATATTGCGTTGTGCTTTTTTCTGTATCTAGGACAGAGCATATTCTTAAGAAACTTTAAATTTTCAATTAGAGCAAAGAAATTCCAGAAATGCAGTGCTTATTTCAAATAATGTGCATGCTTTCAATGAAAACCACAAAACGCTATATGGCCAAACGAATTTAGCTCAAAATTATTACATAAAATTCCTTAAAGACGACCTAAATTTTTACTGCAATTCAATCAAAGCCATGGCTGCTACTTTTTTTTTTTTTTTTGACAATAAAATGCAATCAAAATGATATTCGGACAAGATTGTTGTCCAAAATATATAACGACAAACACAGATCAAATCCAAATAAACAAAACCATTAAATAACTGGAAAAAAATGCTTTAAAAATGGAACATCAAAAGCGGCAAGGGTTGAACTTTCCGCCACAAAAAGGGCAGCAAGTGGGTCAATGTTTCAACAACCCAAATTTTTAATAATTTCCTACCAATTATAGTGAACGAGACGAGCTGAGAAATGAAAAAAAAAAAAAAAATGAAAAGTGTGGTCACTAGTGAGGAGAAACACGCCTATTATTAATATCTAATCTAATAAATTATGTTACAAAAACAGCCTCGTTAACAACAATAAGCTATTTTGAATAAAGGGGAATGAATTATTAGAACACTTCATTCAGATTGGCATAACAGAAGTAATAATGTAGATCTTGTTGATAAGCATTGAACATTCTGGTAAGACAACCTAAATTTGGTTTAAAAGCACCACTTCCCTCTTCCGTATTCCGTATTTAGAGTGCATTTTATTGTAAATTCGATTTTTATTTTTGGCCAAACAGTTTAAGTTTTAGAAATATAGATTTTAGTTAACCAAATTAAGCATTTAAAGAGCTGACATGATATGAGAAACCATTATATACCTGCTATGATACAAATTTAGACAATACCTGTGATTTAATGCAATAGACAGGTTTTGCCAACATTATTCTGAAAAAGCCATTTTCAGAAATGGTTTTCTGAACAAGCCAATTTGTGAAATGGCTTTCAAAACAAGTCGTTTTCAGAGATGGCTTTCAGAACCAGTCGTTTTCAGAGATGGCTTTCAGAACCAGTCATTGTCAGAAATGGCTTTCAGAACCAGTCATTGTCAGAAATGGCTTTCTGAACAAGCCATTGTCAGGAATGGCTTTCTGGACAAGCTATTTTCAGAAATGGCTTTCTGGACGAGCCATTTTCAGAAATGGCTTTCTGGACGAGCCGTTTTCAGAAATGGCTTTCTGGACAAGCCGTTGTCAGAAATGGCTTTCTGAATAAGCCATTTTCTGTAGTAGCTATTTGAACAAGCCATTTTCAGTAGTAGCTTTATGAAAAATCCATTTTCTGACATTGCTTTCTGAATAAACCATTTTCACATATTTAAAAAAAAATAGCAAATATGACAAATTTCGCTAAAGTTTAATTTAATTATATTTACACTAATGCACTATTGCACTTATTTCAAATGGGTTTTCTGAGAATTTTACATAGTGAGTATATGGTTTATTTATCATTGCTAGCGTGTCATGTGACATGTTTCTGGTGTCCACGTTTGACATAACATATATTTCAAGGTACATTATGTGAATACCAATTTGAGTAAAATATGAAGTATAGACATGCCCCAAAAACATTAAACAATCAATACAGTATCAGATTATGACATAGTTGTACCAAACTGTAAAAATGGTCATGGGTGGCGACTTCCCTTGACTGTTTGCTTTTTAATATTCATATCCTCATTCATTGTAAATACATTTGCATGCCTTACTCTACAGGGGTACAAGCGAATCTGATGCCCTTCAACATTCTCAGCAAATGTAACAATCACGCCTTCCTGCTTAGCATCTCATTAATTACACTTTTAAATGAGACCTCAACAAAAATTTCATATTCAATTTACTGTAATTAAAACACATTTCTCCCCCACTAAAATCGACTTCTTCATATTGCGACAGATATAATGTTCAGTGGAGGACAGCCCATGTCCAAACTAAGAACGTCTAGAGGTCTACAAACATGCCAAAAAAATCCAGGTCACGGTATGATTGTATGTAGCAAAATTAGATGAATATATAATTAGCATAAGGACGAAGTCACGAAGAACCCAAAACAATGGCTAGTCATTGTAAAAAACAAAACCTAATAAATAATAAACAAAACGTCATTTTCAAAAACAACTCCTTATCTCGAGTTTATTATCAGTGGATTCAATAATAAGCTTATAATTAACCAGTTTAATCTGCCTAAATGCTATACGCTTGAAAAGCGTGAGACATTTAAAATTACCAGAAAAGCATAACGAACATGATGAACCTTAAACGTGTAAAAAACATGTCGCAATTTTTGTTATATAATCCGATAAGCCATTGCATTACATTTTCTTGTGCCATGGTGGACGCCTGTCCTAAAATCATGGAATCAAGGGGTGATATACAGTTCTCCAAAGAATATAGTTTTGCTAACAGAAATAAACATAACAAGAGGTTGTTTTGCACGATTTTTTGATGTACATTATTGAATAGACAGTTGTTTTTTATATCCAAAAACCGGTTGAAAATTCATGTTCTCCGGATTTTGGAATCCTTTTTCAATGTCTTCTGTGACTCAGAAACTGAGCTCCAGATTGAATACAAGGGATCAAACTGATTTCCCAAACAATAAACATTCGAACAAAGACATAACTCACATGTTTGAGCCCTTTTTTCAATGT
>JAQGAE010004753.1:0-12274 GCA_034696685.1 Julus scandinavius | reverse complement strand
CATATATGGCTTATACATGGCCATATATGCCATATATAACTCCATGTATGTCTAAAATCAAATTTTCCACCCGGGAAATACTGAATGATAATTTAACCATTGTGTTTGGAAAAAATTGAAGCTACTCCTGTATTAAACAATGAATTGATTTGCGACACTTGTTTAACTTTGTAGAACAATATCTAAATATATACACTGATTAAAATATGCATATCTCATAAGTTATCGCTAGCTGTATGTGCTGACATGCATAATTTTACCATTTCTGAATGCATTTGAATTCAGATATAATACCATTTCCGGTACATCGAGTCGTGAAGCCTGGATTTTGCCAAATCGATGCCCCAGCGACATTCGACGCAACCACAATTAGCGTGATGTATAAATAAATGTTGATTACATGTTAAAAACGATCATGTAATAACCCATATTAACCCATATCTTTTGGTGTTTTAAATGACAAGAACTTTGTTCGTGGCCTTTATGGTCCTCGTCTTGACCGCCACCATTTACGAAATTTACAAACTTCGCAGAGTCAGATACCAAAAACTGAAAAACGTTGATGACGACGTGGATGAAAGCATTGAATCAAAACAAGGTAGTGAGATTCCGTGTTTCCTTTTATTTAACCTATAGATTTTACCAACAGGTGTGGAATTTGAAATTGTTTACATCTATGTATACAGATGTTGTGATTTTTAACTATGCATCAAAGGAAATTTAGCCATAATAATGGGGTGCATACATACATTAAAACGTACAAAGGTGTTAATGTGTTATTAGAACCATTATGTTTTCACATTTTTGCATACAAAATTATTGGTCATTGCCTCGTACATGACTGGTGCAAGTTTCATCACAAGAAAAAGACTGGTTGCTTTATTTTCTGAGATATTACTTAATAAACTAAGTTTTCCCCAAACATTAGGTATCTGCCACAGAGTACTCGTGTGTTTTTCATTGCACAACAATGGGAAGAATATTTCCATCGCTGAAGAACCCAGTGACAAAGCCCTTGGTTGCATCCACGGAATCCGCGTCTTCAGTTTGCTCTGGGTGATCCTGATGCGCACCTGTGCCTACGCTACTGCTATGCCACTCAGTAAGTTGAACAAAATGTATATGTTTGTACAAATAAAATGTAATAAATAAATATTGCTCATGATAAATATACTTTCGCAGAGGATTTCAAAGATGTTATCGCTTCCATCAAACAATGGTCTTTTGATATTATTATAAACGCAACATTCTGCATGGATTCCATGCTCTTTGCCAGGTATGGAATCTCAGATCATTACAATGATTTTTTTGGGGGAGGAGGAAGGAAATCATCCCGTCCTTAATTAACAGACCGAGTTTTCATACTTTCAGCGGATTCTGCGTGGCCTACTCGCTCCTCTACAAACTAAAGAAATCAGGAGGGAACTTGAAGATCTTTGTGCATTACTACATCTATGGATTATTGCGGTGAGCAAACTGGTTCGTCAGGTTCGAAAGATATCCTCATAGCCAATTGATGTGGAGGTTAACATATGGAATCGTTTCGATTGTTAATCAAGACTGACGCCTTTGTTGGCCATGTCGGTGGCCTTTCTGGCCGGTCCATGGTATTTACTGGCCAGCGGACCTCAGTGGCCGACCATGAAAATCGTGCAGACTGCCTGTCGAAACGACTGGTGGAAGACCCTGCTGTACATCAACAACCTTTATGACACCCAAGATCTGGTCAGTGTTTGGTTTTCGTTATACCGTCGCAATAAATGTACCACTAAATAATGAATGCATGTATTATTTAACAAAAAAAAAGTGCGTGGAAGTTTCCTGGTACACTTCCCTGGAGATTCAGTTTTACGTGGTGGCGCCGTTAATTATCTACCCACTTTACAGGTAAGATTTTTTGGAACATTCTCAGTTTTGGAATTTGTTTAAATAAACACGAGCGTATTGAAGCAAAAATCGTGTAACATATAGATTGTTATAGTTTTGAAGACACTCATTTTCGTGGCAATCAAGGTCAAAATGAGTGTAATAATTCAGTTGGGTAGACAAATCAAAAAAGCAAAACATTCACGTTGGTGAATGTTTTGCTTTTTTGATATAGATTGTTGTTTACTAGAAAATGTAATTAATATACGGTAAATATTCTTCTTTTCGTATTTTTTTTTTCAGGTGGCCCATCGTTGGTTATGTCATCGGGGGACTGTTCTGCCTTGCGATGACTATAACACCAGCTCTTCTGATACACTACAAGGACCTCGCCGGGTTTCCCGGTACCATAGTGCAGTAAATACATGTGTTTTTCATATTGACTCCAGTACACGCTTGGATTGGCAAATCAAAAAGTGTGGTATTCTGAAGGACCATTCCGGTTTTTCTTCAGGTTTTTTCCAACACTGCCTCACTCGGAAAACTACAACATCTACGTTTACTTGAAGCCCTGGTGTCGCATGGGGCCCTACCTGGTTGGGATTGGCCTGGCATATTTCTTGTACCGCAAAGACATGAATGTCAAAATGAACAAGGCGAGATAATCAAACTATAAGCTACCTCTCCATATACATCGATCATTCATCCTAACTAATTAAATTCGACTTGCAGATCATCTTGTGGATCGGCTGGTTGTCGGCTGTCGCCCTTGCCCTTGCCTTAGTCTACGGCAACTTCGGGTACCTTGCGTTGAACAAGTTCATGTCCAATGCCCTAAGCTCTGCATACGGAGCGCTTTCGAGACCCGCTTGGGCCCTTTGTATAGCCTGGATCGTGCTAGTGTGCTCAACGGGAAACGGAGGTAGGCAAAATGGGGAAATCATTACTAGCTACAACTACAGTTAATTGTGCAATACATGTATTGTAACACTTTTCTCTGGACGTCACAGGTTATAGCAATTACTTTCTGACCTGGCGGATGTTTGTGTCTGTGAGCCACCTCAGCTATTCGCTCTACATAGTCCACCTTTACGTTATGCTGGCCCTGATCGAGTCCTACGAAGGGACAATGTACTTCCAGACATACATGCTGGTTAGTTTGTCAACTTCCGAAACTATTTAGCCTACTGATTCGCCATGAGACTGATATTTGTCTATCTCTCGTGATTCCAAGAGTATAGTACTAACAAAACCGTCTTTTTAGGGCTTGTTATATGTGGGAATAACGTTTTCCAGCATTGGTATATCGTCCATCTTTTACTTCATGTTCGAAGCACCCGTGGTTCAACTAGAGAAAATTATCGCCCCGAAAGATGATCAAAGCTCGAGACGTTCGTCTAAAATTGTAAACTCTAGCCCAGCCGAAGCAACTGTAAATTCATCCTGATTGAATTAGGATATTTTGTAGAAATTATACACATGAACGCTATTTGTCCACTGATATAGTCAGGCGGACCTTGCCGATATTTTGTAATAAACGGACTTATCCTTTTTTCCCCACGTTCCAAAGTATTCTCTGAATCAATTTTGGTGACATTGTTTGTCAAACATGTTACATGCATACAGTATTCTCTACATTCCATTCTACAGAAGTTTGCGTCTTATACATTTGACGACCATCCACAGGGAAATTTATTTGGGTTGTCTCAATTTAAAATATGTATATAGCATTTGACATGCAATAATTTCTAAATTGCAAATTTAACCTAACTGAAAATGTCAAATTTTACGTATAAAAAAATAAATTGTGAGGAATTTTGAGAAATTTGATGCATTTTCAATTTGCAAATAATGCACACACACCCTCTCCGTACGTGTCTATAGCCCAGAAAAAAACATGACACGTTGAACCGACATTGTATAATTAGCTTTGTGGTTAATGGATTCATGACAATTTCAACAGCTTCGATAAATGTTCGCGAACAAACACCGACAGCTGCCCAAACAATGGAGGAAGAGTGAGTATTTATTCGTCGAGTCAGTTAAAACATAACGAGTGCTAATTAAAATTCATGTATGCCTGGGTAGCCATCCCATAAGCGAGGCCACAATTGTCGAAGAGATCTCTGGAAAACGCATGGAACAACCAACGTAGCATGCGGATAAACCGACAGTGAATTGATAAAACCATGAAATCACCAACACGGACAATGGGCATCAAGAGCATTTTTGTCATAGCTACACTGATTGCATTAGTCGGCGTTTCTTACGTTGCCGGACAACTAGAAGCCGGCATGGTCGGTGAGCCCAAAGAGGACACTCCAGAGACGGAAACGCCGGACAGTCCAATCAAAGAGTTGGTGAAGTTTATCAACTCATTCAGAAAGCCGACCAAGAACTGGGAAGACGTGGTAAAGAACCAAATTGGCCACGAGCAGGAAGCCGGAGCCGAAGCAGAGCCGGAAAAGTCAGAAACCCTGGTGGACAAGGTCATCTCGTTGGTCAAGTACATTAACAAGTACAGAAACAAAACCGGCAGCGAGCAAGAAGCGGTCGAGGGTCAGCAGGGGGATACGGAAGTGGCCGTTGCCAAACCCGAAAAAGCTGAAGGGTCCTACGTGTCCAAGCAATGTGAAGAAGATGTAAAAATGTACATGGACGGATTGGCTGGAAAGTCAAGAGGATTCAGCACCACTCCAAACTGGGCAAAGCAAAGTAAGTTAGCCGTAAAAGAACACGAAATTTCAATTCTATTCCACCTTTGATGAGGTTAGGGGAATTTACAGAATGTGTAATTTATAATACGCACTCAGGTGGCACATATGTGCCTTAACATAGATGGGGTCGCCACTCGCCAAGGGCACGTTCATAAATGTCGGCTAAGCGTGTAATTGTTTTCCGTAGTGGCTGATGCGTATGGCGGGATGCAGGCCGGCATCTTCCAGAATAATTTTTACTGGTTAGGAGATTTTTGGCAATGCCTCTCGATCGACGTATGGAGAAACGACACTCGAACCGGTGACCAACCGCCAGACTTCACCGGAAAATACTGTTTGTCATCTGTGATCATCCTATTTCTAGGACCGGTGAGTTTTTGCATACCACAAGGACAGGAAATCAGTTCCAGGACTCACATACACCATGGATTCAATCTTCACATCTTTATTTTTCAGCTGCTGAATTTCAAGATAGGGATGTGTCTGCCTTCCAGTTGTTCCAGCGAAGATTTTGGATACGTTGTCCGCAGATGTGCGTATTATTTTTTCTTTAGATACCGAGTCGTAGCACTGCTTTAGAAGTCAGTCTTCTTTCTAAGAGAACTGGATATATTTGTTATATCCAATTGTTTAGCCTATAGCTTTCCACTGTACGCCATCGTGCAGGATAACTTTTGCCAGACACGTGAATGGGACTCTTGGGATGGCGTCAGTATCGCAATCGGGTAAGTCATCACACCTTCTTAATCACTTAGAAAACTTTTTCCAGAAATTGTGTCCATGATTTTGCATTTTTGCAGGATTTTATTCGCCCTCTTGGCTATCATTGTCGTTTTCGCTACAATCTACGAACTCTTTCTGATTGCTCAGCAACAACTGAAGCCCAAAAATGCCGTAGCCGAGACGAGCAATCTGAACACACCATGTAACGAAATTTGCTACCAAAATGGTAAATAATAACTAATGGGCATCAGTTAATTATCACGACGTTAATTGTCCAATGGTTGCCCTGCCTGATGCCATGTTGGAGTGACTGCATATACAAGATTTTGATTTCACAATTGAAACTTTCAGCTGGTTTCACGAAACAACTTTGGAAATCGCTTCTATTGGCCTTTTCTGCCCACAGAAACACGAAAGCAGTTTTCAACGTCAACCCCAAGGACAATACCTTGGGCGTCATTCACGGTATGCGGGCCATCAGCATGACTTGGGTCCTCATTGGACATGTCTTTCTCGTCATTCATCAAAGTTTTCCGTGGAGTAAGTATGACGTTTACACCAAATACCTTTTGAAAGCTCCAAAGATTCAACAATAATGTTGACATCAATGAGCATGTATTTTTTTTTTCTTTCAGAAAATCAGTTAAAAGCAGTGGAGTTTGTTAAAGACACGCTTTTCCATCCCATCCTGATGGGAGAGTTCGCCGTGGACAGTTTCTTTTGCATGACGTACGTATCAGCGTCCGAATGAATTGGTCAAACGTCGTTTCTTGCCAAAGTCAAAAGTACCAAATCAAACCATTTTGCGTCTATTTCAGAGGATTTCTCATCGCCTATTTATTCCTTAAAGAAATGAAGAAGACCAATGGTAAATTCAACCTCTTGGCGTTTTACTTCCACCGCTTTTGGAGGCAAGTTCCATCGACGAATAAAACAGATAATTTTAAACATAGTACAGCGAGATAACTCGTGTACATCTACTTAATTTTGTATTTTCTCTAGGTTGTCACCGGCTTACATGCTGACCATTGCTTACATGTGCGCCATCTATCCACACGCCGGCAAAGGGCCCATTTGGCCTGCGACTCAGAACGATAAAAACACATGCCGAGAAAAATGGTGGCAAAACTTGCTATATATCAACGTCTATTTTACAGAATATTCGGACGATAAGGTGCCTTACATTCAACTTTTTAGTGTTCACAACCTGCAATGTTAATTTAAAAAATCACTTGGATTTGTAAACTTTCTAACACATCTGATACAAACGACGAAGTGATTTAAAAAAAGTTTTGCAATGGGTCCCATCATGGCTGGTAAAATAACTCTCATTTATTGAAATTATCTTTTCAGTGCCTACCTCAAGTCTGGTATCTCTGTTTGGACGTAGCGTACTACATGATCTCCCCGATTATTCTCTACCCCTTGTACAAGTATGAATTTTTGCTTTATGCTGCCTTAAGTAGCAGTGGACACTGAGGCCAAGTGCTTAAAATTTCACGTGATCTTTCAGAAAACCTCGCCTTGGAAAGTTCATTTTCATGATTGTCACTGCTGTGGCATTTCTGACGCCGGCTCTTCTGATACATTATGAAAATTTGGCCTCTTTTCCAGCTTCAAATATCGAGTGAGTATTTTTATTTATTTAAAAACGTAAATAACGAAAAACAACCTATGTGAAATACTTGTATGTGCTAGTTCGTGTTGAACTTCGTTATAACTGATTTTTCAATCAGTTTTCTTCATAACCGAGATTTCTATATTTCACATCTTTGCAATATTTTATGAGCAAGTATAGTTCTTCGTTAACTTCAATTTTGATATGCCTTATTCCTGTAAAAATAACTAAAATTCTGGCTTACATATCACTCGCAGGTCCTGGCAGAGGGACAAGTTCATGGTGAGGGTTTATGACAAGCCCTGGGGAAGAATGGCAGCATTTTTGGTTGGGATGGTTTACGGATACATATTTTACAAAAAAGGAAGCGGGATGATAATGAAACGGGTAAGTTCCACATCCTAACGTTGATTTTCAAGATGCCAACTCGAAAATGAGTTATCAATTCATGTTTGTTGTTCTTGGCAGTCCGTCGTCGCTGCTGGATGGGCCGTCGCAACGGTTTTGGGCCTCTGGCTGATTTATGGCACGATACCATACATGAGGGGTGAATGGGGAATGTCCCATGGAATGTTCATTTTCTACGGGACTTTCACACGCCCTCTATGGGCATTAACTGTGGGTTGGGTCATTTTGGCCTGCGCCACCGGTTACGGAGGTAAGCAGCAATTAAGCGTTCCTCATTCCAGAAGTTATTACAGTGCTTCTCGGAATACGATGTGAAACTCAATGGCAATAGTGTTGCATTGTTGAGCGTACACACCATCGCCATCTGTGGCGTAAATCATATATGTCTCATCCCACAGGTTATGTGAACAGTATTCTGTGTTGGCGAGGACTATTGCCGTTCAGCAAGCTTTCGTACACAGCCTACTTGGTCCACTTCACTATTTTGGCCGAATTTTACGCGTCCAGGCCGGACAGCACCTATATCGACTATTACACCATGGTAATTTAGCTGTTCGATTAGCAGACAGTTAACCGTACATTCGATTAACAATACCATTTTTTTCAGACATTTTACACCATTTATTTGTTCACGTATACCGTGGTGCTTTCCTTGGCACTGACACTGATCGGCGAGGCCCCATTCATCACCATGGAAAAGCTGCTTTTCAACTTCTCACCGGAAGAAGCGCCGTCAAACGGGATGCCGGCGAACAAGAAGAAGGCGATCAAAGGGCCTTCGAAGATAGATCAGAGAAAGAGAAAATAAGGAAAACACTTAAAAGTACCAATTGATAACCGGTGTAAACTATGTAGTATAGCTTTCCGGAGCTTTTTGTGATTTTCAGTGACATTAAAAAAAGTTTAATACCAATTTGGACTTGTATATCTAGGTTTTTGAGCATGCTCAGGCTAAACTTGAGAACAGGTCTTGAAATAATTGTTAATTCTATCATACTTGTAGGTGTAGATGTTTATAATTGGTATTTGGAGAAAATAAAATGTAAAGCAATAACACAGTGGAGAGTCAGCCTTATTCCAACATTTCAGTAAAGATGACAAATGAATTATTTGAGGGTCCAAGGCACCCAAAAAAACACAGTAAAATATGATGTGCGGTTTCTCTTTATAGTTGTCAAAAGTTGATGAACCGATTTGACACGTAAAAAAAACCACGTCCATGCACGCATTGATCTTTTCAAATCACTCCATCTGATTTGAAAAACAGCGAATGTTTTACATATTGGGTCCCAATTGAACCTCGTCAGCTGCTTTGGCGCAATTATACCGACCAGATGCGTTATTTCAAATTGGCTCAGAATGTGTTACCGTTCGCAACGCATGCATGGTAAACAAATAATTCCTAGGCGATGAAATTAAATCATCCATGAATTGGAAACAAAAAAAAACCTTCCAGTGCAATTTGAATAAGAATGGCTATGTCAACATGTGTCATTATTTAACGTTGAACACAATCATGCGCTCATGAATAAACGTCGGGCCGCCGTGGATAATAAAATCATCGAGATGCTTAATAACTGTTTGCTATTAGCGTTTGTGCAAATATTGATGGATTCCAAAATGGATACCTGATCCACCTGCACGCATAATAATCACGAATGCGTTTTGTTCGATGAGACTACGGCCACATCGGCAAAAGTGCGGTGGACAAGAGAACCAAAAGAACCCGCAGAGAGGAACCAAAAATGGGGCTCAAGATCGGACTTCTGGTAGCGTTGGTCAGCTTGTCAATCCACCATGGGTCGACGCAAACCCTCGGCAGCGTCATAAGCGACGCCATAAACGCCATGAAGAGCGGTCAGACGAGCCTTTTCCAGACGTTGCTTCCGGGGGTCAGTCCGATGGCCTTCATGACCAAGACGGTGGCCAAAGCCATCTTCTCGCGCAAGGAGAACCAGACCGTGAGCGGCGTGGTGAAGCAGGAGTTCGAGCAACTGATGAAGGACACGCTACTGACCAACGTATCCCAGCCTTGCTTCAACGCCTATGTGTTTTCACTCACCTCCATCACAGGGGTGCTAACGGGAACGTTTCCCGTAGACGTCGCCAATAGTAAGTGACGGGTATTATTACTCTTATGCACTGTCTATAGTCTCGACAGATTTACAGTTGACATCTTAAGTGGTACGACCATTATGATTTGTAGATTTAAAAAAAAAATTAATAATATACAAGAAGCATTCCTGTAAAACAGAATGTTTGGTCTAGACAAGCTGCAGTAAAGAATCAATCTAGAATGTGGTCGGTTGGTAGATCTAGAACTTTGACCAGTAATTTTCACATTTTTTTAACACTGAATAAAATGCCAAATCATTTCAAAGACATGGTTTTCTTTCATTGTCTGTAACATTTCATCTTATCTGCATGACCACTTGTAAGATTCTATCATTTGTACATTGTCGACCTTTCACAAAATTCCGTGGCACACATGAAGACCTAAATGGTTGCAAAGTTTCATCCAATTGAAGATGGAAAGAAAAGCTTTTGTTTAAAATTGTAATCCCGAGGTTTTCCAATTCTGAACTGTTAACTATGCGTTTTTGTTGTAAAATTGTAAACTCTTCAGCATCTTCCATCTGTTTCTCAGTGTTTGATGCAAATGGCAAATCCGTAAGTGGGACGATGCGAGGGACAGTGATGAGGAAAGGCAACTACCATCAGTGCATCAAAGTCAATCTGGGAAAAAATTTAACGGAATCCATCGAGGGACTCGAAGATGGATTCGTGGGGAAATACTGCCAAGTGAATGCAGAGTATGGCCCAGGACTGCACGTGCCAAACTCGGTAAGATATCTCAACATTAAGCCATACTCCCACTGAACGGAATTTCGTTCTGTACCTATCGGAACAAAATTCCCCGCAGGGGAATACTACGTTCAAACCACAAGAGCCTCGGCTTGTCAGGTCCCTTGTTTCCAGGCAAAGTAGTAACCTGATGAATACATTCCGCATTTATTTTGCTTGCTGCTGGCTCCTGCTGGTCAAGGACGAAGATGCTTACTGCGAGCGATTTCCAGAACCCAACGGCCTCGGTGAGTCCGAAGCGCAATCTCGTCTAACAGACAATCCTTGCCTTGTACAACAGGATTATAAGGATGAACAGATTTACCATCGCAAAACCAAGAAACCCTTCCAAATTGCCCTTTGTGTTCCATCCGTCTGTACCATCGAAGATGTCCACGGCTTGTTCAACACAGGTACATTTCTGAGATCTTCAAAACCTGCGTGGAAAAATTCGAGTAAACCGAAGATGAATTTTTCCACCAAGGATTTTTCTCAATTTCTGAATTTTTCTTATTCCATTTTTCGCACATTCTCGAAGTTTAAGATCATGAAGCTATCAAATTATTACTGAGTTGTGCTCGAATGTAAATCTAAGTTCTCAGTTGTCACAAGTTTTTCTCTTCTTCTCAAAATTGATTTCGAGTTTAAAGCCTTATTCTCTTCAATAAATCTGCAAATAACTCAGTAAGTCATTCGAAATGTTTATTTCCAAACGCAGTTGCCCAGATGCATAACAAAGATCTACGTATCAAAGATGTCCAGTGCCGCCAGAAGAACCAGCAAACTATGTCCAATTGGTCCATCGTAGTTATGTAAGCTTTCGCTCTCTCGGACAATGCTGGTTAGAACCAGAAACATTCTTTAACTTACAATTACGCCATTCACAGATGCATCTGCTCGTTGCTAGCGTTCATCATGCTTTTAGCAGCCATATATGATATTTGGTTGGGATTTCAAGAGCACGAAGACCTGGTACAGGGAGATGAGAAACAAAAAAATACTCCGAAAATGCACAAACCAAGTAAGAATATCAACTGTAGTGATGTAACAAACCTTATGTGGATACGTTTTATTCCACATTGAGGAATATAAAGTTTTCTAATTAATTGCTTATAACAGGACTATCGTTTAAAAATTAAATTGTTGCCTATGTTGATTTTTTTTGTATTTGCAAAAAGGCTTCCTTGGGCAAAATCTTCTGTGTTTCTCCGTCCAGAGGAACCTCTCATTCATCTTGAACCACCAACCAGATAACAAAGAGGAAGTCCTGCCATCCGTAAATGGTTTACGGTCCTTTACTCTGCTCTGGGCGATTGGCACGAACCTTCTACTCGTCGCCAAGGACCGACCTTGGGGTAAGATGCCGAATTTGAGGGCAAGAGTTCTGAAGACAGTGAATGACTGTTATATAGTAGGCAAGAATCCAACAAGTTTTCTTGTTCTTTGGCGTCATTCTAGTTAACTATGTAGGGTTATTAGAAGATTTAAGGAAATGGCCAATGCAGATCCTTATCAATGGAAGATTTGCGGCAGACACTTCTTTCTGCATAGGGTCAGTATGGCAAGCAATATCCGAGAGCACTTCCTTCTCTCAAACAAACTAACATCAATGGTGAACAATCGATTTACTTGCAGTGGGGTCCTTGCTGCTTATCTGACGTTGAAACGACTGAGCGAGCAAAGGAGTGGTGGTTATACCATTTTTTCTCACTACATACACCGCTATACGAGGTACACACACTTACTTTCTTTAAAAAATGACTGCAGCAAAAAGAATCATTTATTGAATTTTTATGTTATCCTGCAGACTGGCCCCTGCCTTGCTGCTGATAATTTTGCTGGCTTCCGGGATTTATTCGTACTCCGCAGATGGCCCAGACTGGATTGACGGTCAGCAGTACGAAGACGCCTGCCTCAAACACTGGTGGAAAGGGCTTCTGTTTGTCAACAACTTTTACAACGGATCAGAAAGTGTAAGCAATGCATTTCTGCCAACATGATGTTAGCTGGGGCAAACAAGCTTATGTTCAGATGGAGGAAAATTTCTTTCCCTCATTTTGTGATTAAAAATTGCTGTTTTACTCATTATTTAAGAAAT
>JAQGAE010004752.1:0-12274 GCA_034696685.1 Julus scandinavius | reverse complement strand
ATATATTTTATATATTTTTACATATATTTTTTCACCTATTTTTTTTATAAAAAATATATAAAACATTTGAATGTGGGGGTCGGCACGGCTCTCTCTCTCCCTCGCAGCTTGGCGTGTAGCTTTCTATTTGCGCATGCACAAACCAGTCAAACACTGCACCGCTGGAACTGTAAAGCGCACAGTTCCATGCAAAGATTTTTTTCATCTTTTTTATTAAGTGGGGGATGGCTAAACAAGCTGGCAATGGTGCTAAAGATAATTAAATGTTAATGAAATGAAACATGATATACATTTTCAATACCACATTTTCTGTCATTTTCTAAGTGAAATAATGAAAAAAAATCACATTCAGAATGAAATAATCTGCTCTACGATAACCATTTATAATATTTTCTGTTTACATTTAGTTAGTATACTACACATGTCTTACTGATACAACTAATCAAGATGTAAGTTTCCCTTCTTTAAATAGATCGAATGGATTTCCAGACAACTTACAGACATATGGATTAATGTCATCTCTGTGGGGATCCTCATTTGCCTTGGGGTAAGCCATAATAAAAATGAATTAAAATTTGCCTGAATAGTTAGTAATGTCACGAAGCATGTAACATTAATACACATATCTTAACAAAGCATATCAAAACAGAATTAGATTGGAATATGCAAAATAGATTAAAAATTGTTTTTACGAACATAATTTTTAGTACCATGATTTTGAATTATTTTAAATCAACATTGCAACATTCCCATTTACTTTGTTTGTTTAATCAAAGTTTAATTATATTTTCAGGGCATTTGTGGGTCCAACAATTGGAGGAATGCTTTTAGATCTCACTGGATACCGCATGGGAACATTATTTATCATAAGCCAACAAGGCTTGCTGGCAAGTTTCATTAAAAAATTGAAAAACTGAACTCTTGTAAAGCTCACACAGTACTCACAAACAACATTCAGACGTATTAAAATACACTGCAATTGGCTAAATCATGCTTTTCTATAAGAAATCATCAACCGAAATAAAAGTTGATGCACAATGGGATACCAGGTATACAAGGTTTATCGTTTCATACTAAGTTTAACACTAGACCAGAACATTTGTAGAGAAAACTATATTTGTCCATAACTTTTAGATTGATTGATTGAACACCAATCAAACTAATCTTGCCAAAAACTACATAAATGAAATTTGCTTGCCCTAAAAGTAATTTAGTTGAAGAGTGTTTCATTTTATACAAATTATATTTCATTCAAACAAGTGCTGCTGTTGAAATACAGTGGTCAAAAAAAGTATTCACACACCAGCATTTTTGCAGTTTTGGCAATTTGTAATGTGGATTGAGAGAAACTGAAAAATACATTTCAAAGTAATTGATATAAATACACTATACAATTAATTACAAATATTTATCATTTTTAAACAATGACCTTTAAAAAAAATAAAAACGAGATAAAGCTCGACAAAAAAAGTATTCATACATGTGGATGAGATTAATGATAAAATGCAGATTAATACTTTGTGTGAAGGCCTTTTACATTAATTATTACTTACAACCTTCCAGGCATCGATTACACAAGGTTCACAGTAATTGCAAGACTAATGTCTTCCCTAGAAGACTTCAAGATATCAGCGAGTTCCTGTTTTGAACGACATCTTTTTTTCCGAATTTTATCTCCAAAACTGCCCAAAGGTTCTCTATGGGATTGATGTCCGGTGATTGTGGAGGAGTTGGCAATAAACATGGTGCATAATAAAGAAGCCATTCAATGGTTTTGTGAGCTTTGTGCTTAGGATTGTTGTCTTGCTGGAACAAGAAATTTTCTGCAATCCCAAGCTTTTAAACATTCCTTTGCAAATTACATTTCAAAATGTTGATGTACCCATCAGCATTCAAAATGCCTTCAATGATGACCAATTCCCCAACACGAGTGGAGCTCATGCACCCTCAAACCATCACACTTTCTCCACCAAACTTCACAGTTGGATAAACATTTTTGGATGCATTTACTAATGAGAATAAATTCAATATTTTTGGCTGGGATGGTAAACAATTTGTGTGGTGCAAGAAAAACACAGCATTATTAACCAAAAAATGTTTGTCCAACTTGGAGGCGGAAGTGTGATGGTTTGAGGGTGCATGAGCTCCGCTGATGTTGGGGAATTGATCATCATTTGCATAGGAGTGTTGAAAAGTTTGGGATTGCAGAAAAATTCCTGTTCCAGCAAGACAACAATCCTAAGCACAAAGCTCACAAAACCATGGAATGGCTTCTTTATTATGAACCATGTTTATTGCCAACTCCTCCACAATCACCGGACATCAATCCCATAAAGAACCTATGGGCAGTTTTGGAGAAAAAAATTCGGAAAAAAAGATGTTGCTCAAAACAGGAACTCGTTAATATCTTGCAGTCTTCTTGGGAAGACATTAGTCTTGCAATGACTGTAAATCTAGTGGAATCGATGCCTTGAAGGTTGCAAGCAATAATTAATGCAAAAGGCCTTCACACAAAGTATTAATCTTCATTTTATCATTGATCTTCATCCACGTGTATGAATGCTTTTTTGTCGAGCTTTATCTCGTATTTATTTTTTTAAAAGGTATAAACAATGACAAATATTTGTAATTAATTGTATAAAGTGTATTTATATCAATTACTTTGAAATGTATATTTCAGTTTCTCTCAATCTACATTACAAATTGTCAAAACTGCAAAAATGCTGGTGTATGAATACTTTTTTGACCACTGTAGCTCTGCATTATAATTTATTTTATACAATAACCCATATTAACTGTATCAAATTTACATGTTCAAATTTACATTTTGCATGTTCTCCAAGGGCGTATTCGTGAACAGAAGCATCGTTCATGAAGCGAAACATTTGGTGTTCATAGACAGAGACATTCGTAAACCGAGGTCCCACTGTAATTAACAATTTGGAATATAAAGTAACAAGAGACATAGCGAACACCCGAAATAAAAGAGACACATATGGAGCACAGCAGCGTGGTTGAGTATGAGGCAGACAATGACTCAACCCAAAAAAATTCCTATTTATATTGTAGTCAATAATCTAAGGTATGTTAATCGTCCTCAGTCTTCACACACTTATTGACAAATTTAGTTGACCTTTAGAGTGGTCAACGCTACCCAACTTGTCGATTTCTGGTACTCCTTTACAATGTCGAATTATTTTAGTAAAATACAGTAACATTTACAATGGTGACTTAAGATCACATATAACAATAATTAAACATTATATCTATAAATAAGTATTAACAGGTGTTATTATCTTACAACATGACTAGTCACAACCCTATGTTGGAATATTGTGCTCCTGTTTGTAACCCTCACAGGATGATTCATAATCAGTATATAGAGATGGACCAGTGTAAGGGCAGCCAGATTTGTTAAGGGCATTTATCAACATTCCGAGTGTGACAAATGCTCCACTCACAAAATTGGGAGGCGTTGAGCTCCAGATGCGAAAAGTTATCTATGAGTTTATTCAAAATTTTTCATTTTTCTCTTAATTATCAGCTTGTTCCCATAATAACGCTTATTAACCAAGCTAGGAGAAGACATCTTCACTCAAATCCTGTGACTTCTTCTCCCCCCACCATATGGCAATAATTTGCTGACTGTAGGGTACTGAGTTAAATTGTAGTGAAGAATTCGCAGTTAGCAAAACAATAGGGGTACTCAAACGAACTTTTCACTTGGGCAGTTGGGCTATATGCATTTGGCCCACATATGGTGCGCATGCACATTGGATGCAAGCAACTCTGCCAAGGCCCACAAGTGTCTTTTGTGGCATGTGCACAAATGCAGCTTGCACAGGCTTGCCAAGTTGGACTGAAAGAGCAACTTGAAGTTAAAATCTCCTGTTTTCTTCAACACTCCTGCAAGCCCCACTGCGATACTCTGCCTGACAAATGTTTGGAAATTTCCAGATTCGTGCAGCTTGAGTCCTCAAAATTGACGAATTATTCAACAAATGGTAAAAACTAATGGGAAAAAAACTAGGGAGTACATTAAGTGGGAATTGTTTGTCAGCTTTGGAATCAATTTATTCTTAATTACACTGAAATCAATTAAATACACATGACAAAAACAAAATGGGTACCTTGGACAAATGTATGGAAATGATCAAATAATGAGACAAATGTTTGGAAATTTTCTTCAATTAAACTGGAATGTTGAAAATTCATGCAACGTATTTGATCTCTTTGTTGGTATATATAACCTAGGTCTTTTGCAAGACGATTGTTGCTGAATATCACATTTAAATTTGAAGAAAAAGAGAAATGGCCCCCCGTAAACAAATCCCACAACCTCTTCGTGACTTGGTCATACAAAAATGGCTAAAGAATTCGAAGCCATCAGCTGTCAACAAAATCATCACAAAATATAAGGAAACAGGAACTAGCAGTGTTCGCTTACAGAGTGGCCGACCACGTGCAACGACAACAGCAGAAAACAGCCACCTCCGAATGATTCTCTGAAGTTCGAGAAAACAAACAGCAAAGCAAATCACTACCAAATGGAATGCCATCACCGCCAAAGTTTCAGTGAAAACAACTCGTTAAATTCAGGAGCTAGGCTTTTCCTTTTATACTAGTGTGAAGAGACCACTGCTAACCCCTACGATGAGGAAGAAACGCCTTGCTTGAGCACAAGATTACAAGATGTGAACTGTAGAAGACTGGAAAACTTATTTTTAGTGATGAAAGTCAGTTTTGTCTTTTCAATGATGGCAAACAATATGTTGTGCATTGTCCTGGAGAACAGCTTCATCCGGCTTGTGTATCAAAAACTGTGAAATTCCCACCAGGTATCATGGTTTATGGTACGATGTGTGCAAAACGCCTTGGAAGTTTGAGCTTCATCACCGGAAACACAAATAGTCATGCATATGTGGAGATCATGACTGATCAATTGATCCCAACTGCAGTTCTTTTTTGAAGACGAGTAGTACATTTATCAGCAAGATGGTGACCTTGCCATACAGCAAAAAATACAATAGCCTTGGTTGGACTATCAACATATTCGTACATTAAACTGGCCAGGGAACAGTCCTGACATGAATCCCATTGAAGCAATATGGGGTAACATGAAATCAAAACTTGCGAAGAACCCAGCTTCATTGGACGAACTGAAAGCAGCTGTTCAAGATATATGGTGCACTACAAGTGCAGACTATTGTCAAACTGGTTACATCAATGCCACAGTGAATTCCGGCCGTAGTCCAAGCAATAGGAGTTTGGACTAAATACTAATTGCAATATTTCCAGACATTTGTCCCAGTATTTGACCATTTCCAAACATTTGTCCCAGTATTTGACCATTCCCCTATATTTGTCAAAGGTAACCATTTTGTTTTGGTCATGTGTATTTAATTGATTTCAGTGTAATTGGGAATAAATTGTTTCCAAAGCTGACAAACAGGTCTCACTTAATACTCCTTAGTTTGTTTTCCACTAGCATTTACCATTTGTTGACTAATTCATCAATTTTGAAGACTCAAGCTGCATAAATCTGGAAATTTCCAAACATTTGTCAGGCAGAGTAGGTCCAGCCAATTTCAAGAAGTCATTTTAAAAATGGAATCGGCACATGTACTAGTGCCGCGTTAGTGTACTGTTTGAGTACCTTTAAACCTTGGATACCATGCGACATTTCTCGTATGTCGTCCATTTGTGTATCCCACAGAGCGCAACTATTTTTTTTAAATAGTATCACATTGACGATCATATTTTTCTGTTCTTTTCTATTTGGAAACATGATTTGGCCAAGTTACTGCTAAGGACTAACCATCTGGAGAAAACAATAACGTTGTTGGAATGTTTCCGTAATCCTGTGATTAAAATACATGTATATATTTCCATTCACAGGCCATCATCAATTTTGTATATTTTATACTCAACCACCGCACTAAAGGTGCATACCTGCAAGTTGCACTTGAAAACCAAGAAGCAGAGCCACTTTTAAAGAAAAACAAGGATTTGCTACACAATGAATGTCACAAAGGAAATTGATTCACTGTGATAGATGCGAGTTTCACAGTGATATTTTGGATACATCAAAATCATAAGGAAAAGCAACCATTCCAAGTAACTAGCTACAGGTTAATACAATATTTCCACACAATTCCCAAGCACTTTTACTGGATATTGAGGAATTTCAATTACTTTTTTTGTGTACGTTTTCTACTTTGAAAACTAAGTTTATGTGAAATTCTGACTGCAAAATAGCATTAATTTGGAAACACAGTTTGTTATTTTTACATATTTAAGTTTAGTCTTATGCATCTCAGTAATTAACACATCTCATCATCTCATAACACCATTCAATTGTGTCACTCAAAAACACTCAGTAATGCACTGACTAGTTCTTACAGTGTGTAAACAAATACAATCCAGGTTCCTAAAAATATCCAACCATCGTAATGTTTCTGAACAAAGCACAATTTGGAATAAAACATGCATATAAATAGCATTTTAGGCAAATATATTTCCTTCATTACATAGTTAAAAAGGGGAATAGTGGGAGGGATTGCAATTCCCAGTGACTACGTCCGGGGAAGGAACACAATATCTGCCTCTTAGGAATCCAATTTCGTTTTTTCTTTCAAACAATTGCTTTGAACCCATTTTCAAATATGTTCTGTTACTATTTTACATTGGCCTATTTCTGCAACACGAGGACTAAACAACAAAGCAAGTTAGGGGATGATTCTTCATCACCTTCGTAGAAATTTTTGCCTGTGCACTTATAATAATATTAAATATTATCCACAAATATCATTAGTGTATGAACTTTCGGGGAAATAAAAATGGACACATCTTCAATAAATGTAAACGATTTTTCTTTGCATTTAGCAGGCAGCATATATTTGTTTGTTGATTTTTAACGACTATGGTTATGACGTGTCGCATACCCTTTGAGACGGGTACTCACTAGGAGTCACTACAGTCTTTTTGACATAAAACATATACACTACACTGCACCCTGCTCCAACCCTTCCTTCCTTATCAGCATATGCCACTTCCCAAGTAAACATTTTGCTGTATTCGTGGCTTGTTGCTTATGATCATCCTTCCCCTCAAACCCAAGCCACTCCTCTACTGTTGCATTCTCCATCCCCTCTCGAAGATCCTTCAGGGCCTGACATGTGCAAAGTACATACCTAACATCCTCCACTCCATCGCCACACAGGTTGCAATCTGCTTCTACTGGCCGAAATTTGGATACCCGCTTATTGGTCTCCAATGGTCCTGCTCTAGCTTGGAACAAAAGTGAACTCCCCAATGAGTTGTCATATAGCCTTTCTCTACCTATTTCCTCCTTCCGTTTATATACTTTCAGTGTGCTTTTACCTGTCATCCCTGCCCTCCACTTATCGTGTTCCGAAATTTTTTACCTTGTTTTTAACCCAGTTTTCAGTTTTTCCCCACATCCCTTTATTGAATGTCTCAATCCCCAGTTGTGCCCCAAGGTGTTTTACCCTCCTAACCCACCGTGTATTCCATCCGCGGCCCCTAATCAATTCATAATCCTGGCGAGCTGGTTGTTTCTTCCCTAGAATCCATAATTGTCGTAGGTATTGGAGTTTGCTCACCATCTCCCATGCCACAAAACCTGACCAACCCATGTCCCCCTGTAGGGCTTCCATGGCTGTATATCTATTTGCTCCTAATGCCACTCGCGCATTTTCATTTTGCATGCACTCTAGCTCTACAAGTATTTGATATTCCAGACACAGGGCATCACTGCTATATGTCACTGCCGGCACCCCCAAACACTTCCAAACTTCTCAGATAATTTCGTATTTGAGTATGATTGAAAAGCTAAAATGTGTAATAATCCTCCCATACGCCGTGCTTTTAAACGAATCTTGTCCTCCATTCAGAATGAGTGTCCTCCTACTCAGAACCACCCCGAGATATTCATATTTTGTTACCACTGGGATCTGGCAATCATTAATGGACCATTCCTCATTTGCCAAGGTACCCTTGCTGTTAATAATCATGATCTCTGATTTGTCCTCGCCAAATTCCATAGCAAAGTCCCTCCCATACTTCCCACTGATATCCAGCAACTCCTGCAATTCTCCGACCTTCTCTGATATAAGTACCACGTCATCACAGAACAGCAACCCCGGTAGCTTATTGGCCCCTATTTTATACCGCAACCCAGATTCCCGTAGTCGAATTCCAAGTTCGTTTATGTAAACCAAAAACAACAATGGTGTTAATGGACGCCCCTGTCTGACCCCTTTATTAACTTGAATCTTTTCTGTCCTGATGCCTTCCCAGCTAATAATATACTTAGTGTCTTCATATACGGCCTTAATAGCATTCACTAAACCACTAGAGATCCCATATTCTCTTAGTAGTCCCCATAGTCTACCTCTATTAACATTATCAAATGCCCCTTTGATATCCAGAAATGCTAAATAAAGTCACTTACCCTTCCGAAACGCTAATTCCATCAGCTGTGTGATAACAAACAGGTTATCTGATCCTCTGCTGCCTTTCCTAAACCCATTCTGGAAGTGTACTAGCCTCTCCCCCGATTCTAACCCGAATCGCAATCTATCACGAATGAGCCCTGCATATACTTTATACACGCAGCTACTAATTGCTACTGGACGATAGTTCCCCAAATCTGTTTTGGACTTCTCCTTCTCCTTGTGTATCAATAAAATTCGGGTTATGCTCCAGTCTGACGGTACGCCTTCACCCTCAAGGCAGTCATTGAAGAGCTGGACAAGCATTTTCGTACCACATTCGCCCTGAAACTAGGAATTCATTAGGTATTTGATCCTCTCCCTGAGCTTTTCTACCCCTAAGCTTTGCTACGGCAGTTATCACCTCCTCTAGGATGATCAATCTAATCTGCCCAGATACCCCCTTCCAGCTGTTCATTAGACCTCAGCTTCTTACTGCATAAGCTACCCTTCGTCATTCCCGGCTGTACACATTTACTGGCATTTCTCCTCTGTCTGAATTTCTCTAAACGCATCACACATCCCTCCTACTGACACTTGGGGCACTAATCGTCTACATTTCACAAATCACCAGTATCTTTTTTCATCCTTTCGTCCCCCCAGCATAATGTTGTTCCAAATAGCCTGATCCCTGTTCGCTAAACATGCTGCGACTAATCTCTTAGCTTCCCCCTTGGCTATTAAGAATTTCTTCCATGCCCGTTCTGTGTCATCCCTGTTCCCAATACCAATGGTCTTCCTATGCTACCTGCATGCCAATTTCCTCTGATTAATAGCCTTCCGGACTGGTTGACTAAGAGTCACTTTGGCTCCAATTTTCCTGCTCTGATTCCTGCTTCTGCCCAACACCTCTCTAGCTGACTTTATCAGGCTATTCCGCCAGTCCTCATACCTGCACCTTGTCTTGTCTCTCTGTATCAAGTCCTGAAGACGATGTTGGAACTCATCCAACTGTGTGTCCTGCCCAGCCTCCTTGCCTTCGTTGTATAGGTATACCTGCCTCTTGCATTATAATCCCAACCTGTATCTTGAACGTAATGAGCCAATGATCTGATGCTATCCCAGCATGGTTATCTTCATCGACTGTCATTTCCTTGATTCTACCTACATGTTAATTGTCTATAAGCCCATAATCTAATGCATATGACACCCTTTAGTTAGTCCAAGTTTGCTTCCCCCTAAAAACTGGCAAGATTCACAATTGCAAGATCATTACCCTCCGCAAAACAACGCAACATCTTGCAATTAACATTGTCAGTCTCGTCCAGCTCTTGTAAGTGGCCATTAAGATCCTCTGTGATTAGCACACAGAACCCATTTTCCCGTAGGCATTCCATATCTTTTCGAGGGCAGGCATATATAGCCTGATTCCACTCCTTGTTGGATCCTTCTACAGCCATATTAACCACAGCCAATGCCAGCTTAATGCTTGACTTAAAAACTTGCACCCATTTGTGCTTCTTTTCTCTACAGCAATAGTCCACAATTTTTATTCTCTTCCTCTATATAACACCTATTCCCCTTTTTGTTTTTCCTCTGGACCCCTTGACAATAGTTGATACTGGACTCCATCTATCTCCTTTAGTGTTTCTTCCCCCCGTAGGTGAGTTTCTGCTAACCCTATAATGTCCAGGTCCTGTTTGGTAATCAGCTCCGTGAGTAGCTCCCATTCTACTTTATTCCTAAGGCCATTCATATTTGCAAAGCCGATCTGAAGATATAAATTATTCTCTCTCCCCTTTCTACTTCTGAACCGCTTTCCTTTACTATTAGTCCTAGCTGTCTTGTCTACACCCACTTGTATATCTCCTTGTATGCCATCTCCTGTATGTACTTCCCTCCCTAAACAATCCCCCATTGACAAACACACTGCTGACCCATGAGCACACCCCTTTGATCCCTGCCTTGTAGCGGCATGGTCTACTACAAGTTTTTTTGATTCATGTTATCCCTTGTGGCCCCGTCTACTACCTTCCATGTTAAGATGGAGCCCATCCCTCCCAAACAAATATTTTCTCTTCCAGAAGAAGTCCCAATTTTCTATATAAATAACATCCTCTTCTGTGCATAAATCTCGCAGCAAAAAGTGAAGTTCCAGTGCCTCCATCTGAAAGGTTAGCTGTGGTAGGACTCTCGAAATCATAACCTCCTTCCCTTGGCTTTTTAGTGACCTGATGATGTCCCTAAATGCCTGAATCACTTTCTTCGGGCATCGCTCCAATAGATCATTCGTCCCCAAATGAATTAATACCCGTTTGGTATCCGCCAAACAAACTTTAACGTCCCCGTCATTCACAAAAGTTTTGTATGGTGGCTCCACTGCTGGCGGCATTGATGATCCTCCATCCTCCATCTATAGCATTTGTAGCTGCCTCCCGTAGAGCTCGAGTTGCTAGTGGTGCATTTGAGTCACCCACTATCACCCATTCTTCCCTATTTATGGGTTCTGTTGCTGCCACCTGCATTTCTTCCACCAACCCAAATTGATTACCCTTTGGCCAGGTCTGTTTTTTCAATTCCCTGCTGCTGCTGTACATGGACTTGTTCTGTTCTAGACTCCCACTCTGTCCCCGCCTGCTTGGATGTCCTTTGCCTCTCCTCGTAGGACTCCACGAACGTGGGGGTGATGCTTGTAATTTTGGCCTCCGGACACTCCCCCGCTGTCTCGATCTCATTGTGGCCCTTGCAATCAGCTCCTTCCACCTGATCGCATGTTACTCCCTGGAATTCTTCCCCCATTTCTCTTTCCTTTACCGGCTTCTGATTCCCGATGGGCCGACATCTCCTTCACCTGTACGGCCAGGCTTTTCGTGCCAGCTGTCAGTTCGGCTGACAGTCTCTCAACCTTCCTCTCCAAATTTTCCACTTTCTGGGTGAGGATTTCCACTTTTTCGTGAAGCAGTTCGTCCCGGTCACCCTGTTCGCGCAGCTTATTTACTCCAGCGCAACACGTAGGGCACATCCAAAAAGGTATGAGCTTTTTTCCCCGCGTCTTGGTCAGTTTTTCCAATTTCACACACTCCATGGGAAACCCACGTGTGCATATATCACACTTAATCCTTGTTTCACCTTCCCCTTTAAATGAACAGCCCTTCACGCACATGCATTCCTTCCCTGCACCTTCCATATTGTGCAACATTGTTACGTGGACAATCTGATGTCGTTTGCCGATTTTCGAAAGACAACACAAAATCCCCACCTCTCTACCCACGTGTATCCTAACCTTGTGCCCTATCCACACTAGACATGCAACAAAATTAAACTTAAACTTAATAAAGCTAAAAGAACCCCTAGGTACTGGAATTGTCTTCAATTGAAATGATTAGCAAAACCAAATAAGCAACACAATTCCTCACCTCTCTACCCATGTGTATCCTAGCCTTGAGACCCTTCCACGCTAGTCGTGCAATAAAATTTAAGTTAAGCTTAATAAAACTAAAAAAACCTTAGATACCACAAAAGTCTGCAATGCAAATGATTAGAAAAATCAAATAAGCAACAAAAAAAAAAAAAAGTAATAAAACGGGAACTTAGTTTCATGTTAGTGAACGACCTTTATCCTTTTGCGCCCCGCGTGCTCCACGTGGTTTTGACGAAAACGGTAATTACCCCAAAAACCTGGGTAAGAAAACATTGCAGCTGCTCTTTCCGCCATGATGATATGTACCCAGTACTTTTCTGCAGTAGGGGAGACCGGGGCAGGTTGGATCAAGGGGCAGGTTGAAACAATGCTTGTAGCGCCCCCTCATGCACCCGTT
>JAQGAE010004751.1:0-12278 GCA_034696685.1 Julus scandinavius | reverse complement strand
AAGCAAACCGGAGCTATGTGCCCGAACTTCCCACATATTTGACACTGGTTCTCATTAAACTGGTGGGCTCTATCATCCATGTTACATACTGGTGGCATACCCCGCTGCTCCGCTGCCGGACGCCGATTCCCTTCTTGCTCATCCTTGGAAGAAAGGTTGGCCACTATGGTTGATTTAGAATGATTTCCCTGATGAAACCCTTCCCTGCTCCGGGAGCTGTCCCTGGACTGGTAACCATTAAAGTTATTATCCCTACCCCTTGAGTTATCACGGGAGTGGGCTGGAGTTCCATTGCGTGATTGACGTTCAGTTCGACCCAAGGTTGCTACCTGTTTCTGTAAGTTTTCCATTCCCTTCTCCCACTGGGCCAGCTTCTCCACCACGGCATGTACTATTTGGGTGTTCGTGTCTTCTTTTGGAACAGCGAAGTTTACCTTACCTCGCTCCAATAAGGGAGCACTGATCTCTATTAGTTCGGCTTGTTGAATGGCATCATCCATGGTATCTGCATTCATCTTTATAACATAGTCCGCATACTTAGGAGCTAGACCGGATTGAAATTGGGCTAATACATGTTGGAGTTCCCTATCCGTTGGATTGTCTCCATAAAGGTCATGAGCCTTCTTTTGCAACCGATTTGCGAAAGCGCGGACTTTTTCATTTGCCGCTTGCTTCACGTTCCCAAATTCCATGATCCGCAAGGATAATGGTTGGGAAGGCTTGAAGAACTTCAACAAGGCTTCCTTCACATCGTCGTACGACGTGGCATCTATAAATTCCGGGCTATTGTGCCAAAAAGCAGCAGCTGCACCCTGAATTTTTGATTTCAGAATCGTGATGGCAAGTTCCTCTGGCCATTTAGCGAACTTTCTCGCTGATTCAAAAGTTTTCAAGAAGGTGTCGATCTTTAAGTTGTCTTCATTAGTAAACTTTTGGACTATTGTGGCATAGCTCATTGGAGAGGATGCCATGTCGTCGGCGGCTGATCCAGATCCCGTGGAAGTAGCCATTACTTAAAATTTTGCTTGCCCTTAAATTTTTTCTTAAATGTCGGTTGGTTTGTTTTCTAAAATCCTGAAGTTGGAGAATTTAGGAGGTAATCCGGCAAATCCAAAAAGACTATATTCGAATATACCCAGCAGGAGTGTCAACTTAGGATTCCTCCTCACTTTCGTGATCCGAGTAGGAAATTGGGCTAAGTGAGTAGGAAGGTGAAGCTGGAATGTACTCGGAAAAGTGTGGCTCTGGAGTTCGAATATCATCCATCAAGGGGTTCCACAGAGGTGGGCTATTAACCGAGCTAGAGCGACTATCGAGGGATAGAAGTTCAACAATTTGACAGTGAGGGGTACTTCCAATAATGTTTCTTATAATGCCGCTTTCATAATAAATTGTGTGTTCAATTACTCTTGTCAACCTTGAAGCATAGGCATTATACACACAACCCATAACCTGTAACACTCTCAAAAGGATCTGAAATCGCGATGATAACCACAAGAATGAGAACACACAATGATTTTTATTGTATTTTATTAACACCCTAAATTTTGTAGATTTTTTCTTTATTAAAAATCAGCTAACTTAATTTTTTGTTTGATGCTGTTACTTTTTTCGTTTTTTCTATTTTCAGGAACTTTTGGGATGACCCTTTATCGCGTACGCGTGTACTTTTGGAATTGCCCTTCGCGGTTGATGCCTAAAAATCCTTACGATAAAGCGCCTTTGCTTTAAAGTACTGCAAAAGATCCACTTAGTGGCGCCACAAGACACGCATCCAAGATGGCGGATCCTTTGTTTTGGAGAAATATTAACTGCAAATTCGAAGTAAGTTTTCTTTTTATTTTCTCGTTTTTTAGCCTTTAATTGGGAGGCGGAGCTATCCTTATATCCTAAGGAATCCACATATTAAATTTGGAAGAAAAATGTTTAATAATAATATTTTTTCGAAATTTTTTCCTTTTTGGGTTGATTTCAGCTGGATTTTGCAGTGAAGTTGGCAAGTTCAAGTCTGCAATTAGTCAGTACTAAATCCAAGCATGCATGCATTTACATATAGTGTTTGGGCTACAATAGTTGAGAACATTAGTCCAGATGTGTCCAGAATGTAAACAAATGTTCAAAACATTGATAAGGTGTTAAGTTAAATCAGAGTTGCTTTTGAAAATGAAATCTAATTTAGTATTTATTTAACTTGACAGTTTTCTAATAAAATATTTTACTTGAGTATTTAATTTATTGTGATAACAGTTTAATTTGCAATTAGTTATCAGCTTTTGAAAACTGAATGTTTGTCGAGAAAATTATTATAAAAATTCTGCTATATTGCGATATGCGGGAGGTAGATTAGCATCGAGGAATCGAAGCACGATTCTGCAGTTATCTGCAGCTTCTGCTACTCCTAGCGTTGCTGCGTAGCTTAGCGGTGACGCATTTAATGCGTTCGCGTAATTTTCATTGTCGCTTTCAGTTAGACGCGTAGATAAATCGCATAGGGCGTTTTTGTCAAAGTTTGTTGTATCAAACTAGGAACCATCTTCGTTAGTTAATCTGACTTTTGACTCGCCTCCATTTAGGAGGTTCAAATTTGGAAAGTTAGCTTTTTGAGTGTCAGAATAAACCTCTATTAAAGAGGTTCGTGAATTTTGTAATCTTAATAGAAAAAAAAAAAATTCTTCGGTAGCTTACCTCTCTCACATCACTTGTGAAACTAGCTCAACTGAAGGAAAGGTTGAGTTCTCCTTCTTTCTCTTGTCCTCTGAAGATGATCGCGCTGTAGTGTCTTCAAATGAATAAGTTTAATCCTACTCGGTATTTATAAGTAAAAACAGTTGGTTTATTCATAGGTTTAAAGTTAAACTGGTACACAAAGTACAACTACAAGAAAAATGCCTAAGACACCACAGAGCTGGCATCTCAGGTTCAAGAGTCTGAACTAGTCTGCTCTCTTAACACAAAATTCCCCCTTATATAACCTGGGTCCTATACAGGGGCAACTGGGCTGGATGGATCCAATAGCGCCCTTCGTAAACATTACCTGTTGCCCCCGTATTGGCTCTCCAAGCAGACAAGGAGGAGCAACTACGATCACTAATGAAGGTAAACAGACGCTAGGTTTGTTTACCTGAAAAGGGGGGAGGTAAAAATCCCTTAAAAGATCCCCTATATATGCTAAAATTAGCTTGAAATACTCATATAACGATATTAACACTAAATTCAATATAAAAGTCACAAGTCTGTATGAAAAATTCTTCATTTCTGGTACAATCTCACAATAAATCTCACAGCCATACACTCCTGACCCTAAGCTTTCGATTGACCCTATTCACAACTAGGTGTATTCCGCCTTATTCCCCCCCAAATAGTATTTATCAGAGTGGGAATACTATTTATAACCAAAAGGTGAGAATACACCTGAAAACACTTTATGACACTCGCCATAGATGGAATGCAAAAATAAAATAAAATATGCTTTCTCGCTACACAAACGATCGAACAATTTGTCAAGTTTCGAAAAACTTGTTTACAAAACAGGAACTTCTGAAAGAGGCTAACAAACTAATTAAGCTAGAAAGAATGATATCGGCCGTAAAATGGTTCGGATCAAGATTGTGTTCAGTGTAACACAAGGAGAAAATTTAAGAAATCTGTCAGGACGGAAATGAAATGTTACAAAAGTTTGCTGTTGAAACAGTTCAGGAAACAAAACTTTGAAGAAAAACTTCAATCAAATGAAAATTTAAATAATCCATCAATATAGACTGGGAGAGGTATAAAGAAATCTACCTTATTGAATGAGTGAAGTAGAATTGCAAGAAATTTAAGAAAATTTGGCAAATAAACTACAAAATATTTTGCGGAAAAACTTACATAATTTTGCAGACCGATACAAGAAATGTTGATTGAAGTACTGTGGCGGACAGCTACTCTCCCCTACTTCCAGGAGGGAATGAATATCGGACCAGCATAACCTGCATAACATCTTCAATCAGGGTCGTAATCTTGCATGACGGGTTTTGTTGGGTCAAAGTCTTGCGACGACATGGAGGTATGGGATATGCTCCATCCCAATGGAAACATATCTCATGCTGATTCTTAGGTGCTGCACACCAGTAGCAGCATTCACGACCACCACCAGGACGCGGAAACTGCCTCAGAAGATCCCAAGCATGGTAATCGCGATCTCTGTACGTGGGATATACAAATGCCTCCGCAGCAGGTATCCTCTTCTGTAGTTCAAAATGCAGTTGATGTTCCCGTAATTTGTTCGGATCCCTTCTGGTTTCGTAACTGGGTTGCATGAGAACTTGTGTGAGGAAGAACTGTCCTTTTAGACGATGGGAATAAATTTGCCATTGTAGGCGTTTAGGCGTCGTGTTGTGTAATGAAGACGTGGACGTTGTATGCTTATACGGTGTAGATAATTGTGTACGAATAGACGGAGGTGTATTTGTAGTAGTAGCAGCGGCTGTAATAGAAGTTGGCTGCGCTTGAACAGCAATCGAGCGAATTTTTGCTGGACGGCTAATAGCCCGTGAATCCGTGGACACAGGTTCAGAAACTTTTTGTGCTGTACGGTCAACAGGAGCCGTCAAGACAGGAATTGACTGCAATGGAATTTGATCTGCAACTGCTTCATGAACTTTAGAAGCATACTGCACCGCATCCTCCGATGAAATGTGCAACTCCAACATCTCAGGGGAATTTCTTTCCTCGCGTTTGCGTTTTGAAGTCATTACTTCGTCATAATCCTCAGATGACCAAGAAGAGACTATGGGTGACCTTTGCGGTGTATGTTCAGGCGTAGCAATAGGCAAAGTGTCAGGCTGTTGACGCGGTGCAGTACTCATCTGTGCAGTGTGTCATAGCACTGGAGGTGTAGTAGCTTCATCTGTAGACCATTCTCCTCTTTGGGCTTTATCACGTTGAACGCGATCTCGAAAAGCATGAACTCTGCTAGATGATTCACTTTTAGTGGGTGTAGACGGGATCTGCGTAGAAATTAAAGGTTTGTTCGAAAAACTGATCACACGTCGAAAATGGAATCTCCTCAAAATAACATGGTGAAGGCATGTGTGTGTAGGTTTGGACATTCGGAGAAATTGCTAGAACAGTTGTTGTAACTTTAATTGGGATAGCTGGCGTAGCCGTTATTTTTGTAGGTGTAGAGTGAACGGAAAACACCTCAGCAATATCCTCTGGAACGGCTGTTGTAGGAATGGAAACCGTAGGAAGTGGAAGTTTAGGTAACGGAACTGTACAAATATTAGTAGCATTCATTGAGCTACTCTTTGCCCTCGTCAAGGGTGCAGAACTTGCAATAATGTTCGAAGAACTTCTTGTTGCCCTAACCTTAGTTGAGGGTTCTATACCTTCATCAATGGGTGGAAGAATTTCTGAAACTATCTTCGCTTTAGACTTGGATTTTGGTCTAGGTTTAGGTTTCGGCAGCATTTTCCATGGAATTTGATGACGAATCATTAACAGCCGTGGAAACTGGTGGTTTCAATAATTTTGAAACCTCTGTCACAAACAACGTTGACGAAGATCTAGACTGCTGAAGAAACAACTGGAACAGTCACCGAAACTGGAATGCTATACTCAGAAGATTTGACATTAGCACATGTCAAAGTTGAAGGTTTTGGTGAATTTAACGTATTTTGAATTTTTGGAGTAAGAATGATTGTCTCAGGAGTGCCAAATGAATTTGGTTCAGGAATGGTGTTCTGTAGAGGGCTTTCATATTTTGCCGCCTCCGACAAGAAAGTATGATTGGAAGATTGCAATTCACGAACATGACTTGTGGATTGTGGTGAACGTGGAGTATTTGACGTTGTTGTTGGAATTTGGTTCTTTACAAAGTGTACAAAGTCTTTGTAATTCTCGTTAACTTCGACCAGTTGCTTCCGTGTGAGCTCCAATTCTTTCTCACAAACTGCATACTTGGTTTCAAAAAGGCGGCATCTCTCCTTGGAATAATTATGCTGAGCTTCAAAGAATCCAGCGTCCGAAGTTGCTAAATTTATAGCTTGAAACAAACGATCTCTAGGAATGCTGATATGCGCTGCTGGATTTGGGGCTGTACATCTAGCTAAAGCTTTCGACGATGCAGACCATAATTTTCTGGTGATATCCACGATCCCCGCCAAATGGGGAACTAGTTGTCCTGGAGAAGTTGGAGAAATAGCAATTTCAGGATTGCCTAACATATCATCGTTCGGATTTTCAGGTAATTTCCACATCGGGTTTTGACGTTGAAGTTCCAACAGGGCTCGACGTTCAATGTCTTGTGCAGTATTTTCGTCTGGGTTTGTAAACCAGCACTCATTATTTAGCCGGTGTTGTAAACTATCATAATTATCGAGATGGTTTTCAAATTGGACCCTTCTCGGAGAAAGTGCCTGTGAAACAGGTTCAATACCACTAATAGGAATAGTGGATCTGCAAAGTCCAGAGTTGGTGTGGGTAATCGTTCCTTGAATTGTATCATATGTAGAACTGGAACTTGTGGATGCAGATTGAATGGTCACAATCTCATTATTTGAAGTTTGTAATAGAGTTTTATCAGGAACTCGTGTGGACGAAGTTTCCACATTCAAATTATACTTAGATGCCGAACTTGACTTGGAAGTTGCTTTTGGCATTTTTAGGAAAGAATTGAAAATTTCAAAATTTAAAATGTTTAAACTGGCAAGCAAGAGCCACTGTTCATGAAGTGAACAGTTCAACTAGTTTCTAAAAGTGGCAACTCTTAATTTAAGAAGTTGTCCTTTTATATGATTTGGGGACCCTTTCTTCCCAATGGAGTGGTCATGTGACAAGAGATGACCCAATGAAGTTATGTTTACTTATCTGTAATAGTTAATCTTTCCCATTGACAGGTTGGAAATTGACAATTTATTGCTTAGATAGGGATGCGTTTTACCATCTAATTGTAAAACGAAATGTACAGGGTGTCTCAAAATTGAAACAAACTCATGTATTCAGTTATTAGGGCCTTGATACTCAAATTTGCCAGAATATTAAAAATCTGGATTTAAAATTTAAAAACAAATATGAGCAATGTTTTTTTTAACACTAACATATTTCTAATACAACTTGTGCAGCTTTTGCAACTTTTAAGAAAAACAGTTCGTGACATGTATTATCTGTCCGAAAATTCAAATTTTAGGTTTTATATGTTCATCTAAATGGTGAACTGTCACAATTGTTGACACACCATTGACCAACACCTCTTCATAAGAGCGAATTAATTACTAAATGGCATATTCACCCTCAAATTCTCAAATTTTCAAAACAACAGCAAAACTTAAATCTCAAAAACATTTTGACTTTGCTCCTTGTAAGTTTTTCATTACCACTATCCAATATTCTGGTGGTAATATCTAAATTTGCCACTTTAAGTGGTTCTCTGTAATAATTTCAAAGTTAAGGGTTGCCAAATGGACTTGTCTATTAAATTCTCAGAAGTTTGCAACTTGTTAGAAAGTTGTTCAAAATAATCTTGTGAGGCATATTTTATAACTCGCAACGAATTTCAACAATTAAAATTGTCATGGTATGTATGTCCCCTAATTCTAAAAATTTTCCCACCGATGTCTCTCCAGATGTTTTATTGCCTCAAGGCAATTCAGGTGGCTAATCTGGGTATCAAGTTACCATTGCTTGTAACTTTCTTGGCCTGCCCCGAGGGACAGTCCAAAAGTTCAGCATTAACTTATTTCCTGCATTTGAAACTTCAACCAAAATTAGGTCCTTTTAATCTTGACCGTTAAAATTGTTGGGCCTATTTCAGCGGTATTTTCAAAAAGCCCATTACATTTGGGTTCAAATCTGAAATTTTTCTTCGAGAAGCACCGCTTAACAGACGGAATTTCATTATCTCTTTGTCACCAATTTTTTTAATTTTGAATTTCAGCATCATGATTATGAAGAACACGACATAAATCCTGAGCGTGTTAAAATTTGAAATATGCTTCCATCAAAGTTGATGAAAGATCTTGATTAATCACAGAAATTAAATGTGTCCTAAAACTGTTATCCGAACAGTATTTGTTGAAAAGTAGAATATTATCGTAAGGTGATCGTGGGAAAGTTCCAAAAGTTATATAATAAAAAAAAACGAATGATCCGCGTTGACATTAATGGATATATTAATTACCCATATAACTGATGAAAGGTGCTTGTCTCAGAAGGTATGGAAATTATCAATGGCAATAACCAATTTTTGTCTTCAGTTCTCTGTGACGATGTTCCCCTGGATTTGCATGTGTATAGTATTTGACAACAAATTGTAGTTTAAAATACCACAACTTTGGCAAGAGTGTACATTAACTGGGAAATAAATTGGAAGATCATTGTCACAGCGAACCTACTTAGTTGTGCCCTAACCAAAACAGATTTCATTGATTAGAATTTTGCTGATTATTGAAGCTGATGACCCATTAATAGGAAATAATGCAACCCAACTTGTGGCAACATCTGATACTGAAAATACATAAATGCTGCCTACAGTTGTCTGATGTAATGGTCCAACCAAATCGATGGTCATTGTCTCAAAACGTGGAGTTGGTGGTGAGGACATCGGTGTAGAATCCGGATAATTCAATAACTTGAACTTCAGACATACTGAACAATGGGCCACGTGGTCTCTAACTTGAGTTCTTAGACCTGGCCAAAAATATTCTTGAAGTAATTGTTTATCTTTATATCAGTGTTAACTCCTGAATGTTAAGCTTCTGGAAGGTCATGAATCCATTCAATAATCCTTTTCTGTAGTAAGATAGGGACAACTTCTTCTTCTTCAGACAGGTTTCTAAACACCTGTGATGACAGCATAACCTCTGTCAAAAAAAAATCATCATTTCCATCTTATTTGCCCCATTTGAATCTTCAAGGGCCTGAATGATCTTACTACATTCAGGATCCGCGATTTGCAATTGACGAAAAAAAAATCTGCAGCGCTGATAGGATGTTTACCCTCTTAAAAACAAATGGATGAGAACGACCAAATCCATATTGTCTGAAGCGCGTGAAAGCATGTCAGCTAACACGTTCAATTTACCAAAAATATACTAGATGTCAAAAGTGTATTGTTGCACCACCATCATCTCTTTAGCAATGCGCCCTTTGGGTTCTGTCGTAGCAACTACGAAACGTAATAACGTGTGATCAGTATGGACCACAAATTGAAATTCCTCTATATAACCATGGAAGAATTTCACTGCCTATAGGATGGCTAACACTTCACGTTCAGCAATGGAATAATTCTGCTGCGTAGGCGTGAAAGTTTTGGACACATATTCAACTACTTTAAAATCATCACCATCTCCTTGTCCTAAAACAGTTTCATTAGCTTCCTGACTAGCTTCAGTGTAAAGGTGGAAACCTATGCTAGAGTCAGGCTGTGCAAGTACAGTAGCAGTGCTAAGGTGATGCTTCAACTCATCCACCGCATTCCTGCATGCGTCAGTAGTCATACTTCATTTCCTTTTGTAGTAAATAATTTTGCTGCGTAGCAATTAAGGAAAGATGTGAAATAAATTTACCGAACCATATACATGATGCTAAGAAGATTTTTTTTTTTTTTTTGTTTATCATTGGTTGGGCATGGTAGATCAACTATTGTCTTGATTATGTCTTCGTTTGGGCTAACGCCTTGTGGAGATATAGTGTCCCAAAAACTTCGCACTGTCGACGAAAAAATGCCTTGTTATGCATCAAACCAAAGTTATGCTCTTGGATGCATTCAATTACACTGCGTACATTCGGTAGATGTTCAAACTTGTCACTCATTATCAGTAGATCATCCTGATAGACAACTACTACTATGTCAGGTAGTAGGCGTAAAATTGCGTTAACTACGTGTTGACGGTGTGCTACAGAGTTGCTTGCACCCCTAGGCAATTGTGTGTAGCAAAGTCATCTTCTGCAACCCTAGCTATCTTCGCCTCTCTTTCAAAATTAAGAGGTGATGCAATTGAAGTTTCATCCTAACCTTTTCCTAAGGTTTCGTAATGTGGCGAGGCGAGTTCTTTGTACGGGATCTATTGAAATACCTCGCCTGCTCCCTTTTTAGACCTAACTGAACATCTATAGGCCTCCGTACTGATAGGTCAACTGGACACCTTTTCTTTTTACTATCAAAGGTGCCGTTCTCAAAGAGGAAGAGCAAAAACTATTATCAAAAATTAACACCTTGCAATTGCCTCTTAAAATTATTTGAGAAAACTAATTTTTTTTTTAAATTGCCAAATTTATCCCTTGTACCCGAGTGCCAAATGCCCTCGCTACACCTCTGGCTGCAGAATTTCTTGCACCCATAGACATTCGGGTGTAGTAAAATGTTCTTAAAGTTGACACAGTAGTAAAATCCTTCTGTGATTCAGCTACTATTGGATTATGCCAATAGTAGTTCATTAAATCCATGAAAGTCACGTATTTTTTCTCGTGATCTGAACCAGCAGATCATTAATCTCTGGGGAAAAATATGTATGAAGTATCGTGACTTTATTCAAAGCTCGAAAGAAGGATCTTGGCTTTAAGAGTGATGTTCCTCATTAATCAATGTACTGTTAAAAGTACTGCTTGGAATACCAGAGTCGTCACCCTGTATAAGATTCCAAGTTATATTTGCAAAGTTGATAAAGATTCTTGAAAGTTTTTAGAAAATCAATGCCCAACATGACATAAGGTCCCTTAAATGATGGGACTAGCATAAGTTACATTTTGAACGTACGAGTAGACAGTTGCAGTGGTAATATATCAATGGAGACTGTCTGACCACGTGGAGACTGGTTAGCAGACTGGATGAGACGTTGAGTCTTCTTCAATTTAATACCCATTGAACGAATAATTATGAACAATAGTTCTCCTTAAATAGACGTCGTAGCTTCTGAATCAAGTGATGCAATCATCTCCACGTCTTTAATTTGTTATATGTATATGTACATTGATTAGATGATTGGTATAGATTTGTTTACAGCAAGGATCTGTTTCCTCCGAATAATTTACTTTCCATATGTGAATACAGGACATCCCAGTTTCTTATTGCTACTAGGCTTGGTATAGGCTAAGCACCATTAGTGGTGTTCAATGATGGTATCCAAGATCTCTTTACATGGTGTTGCCCATGTTACAGATGAAAAAGTTTGAATGGCAATGACTGTCGATAATTTTGCTGACTACGTTGAGATGAACTTGAATTTGTTTCTTGAATTGGAAGAACATGAATTGAACGAAGGCCTGGAATGTTGATAATGGTTTTTTTATAAAACGTTGTTGTTGACTAGACCCATTCCAACGAAATTCTCCATGTTGAAATCATGGCGCAGAACTCCAGATGGTGATCCAACGGTAGTGATTCCGCCCTCTACCATAGAATATTCATTACTTGATCCACAAATTTTGAAGAAATTAGGTCTTGGCGTTGACGCAATTGTCTAACACTGGTTGATACTAAGTAGTCAGGTTGTTTGTTGCCAAATCTTGCCATCATACACTTCAAAGCACTTTGATAGGAAGGTACATTTGTCCTGGAAGCCTAACTAAAAGGCAGCAGTTTTGCCTATTAAACTTTAGTAATGATTGATGCTACCCCATATTAGTCACATGGCTGCGCCGCACACTGCAAATGTGCAGTATTGCGGTAACGCTCAATTGTTGCTACGAAAGTGATTGGATTTGATGACGGCGTAGCATTTGGATCGGTAGGACTGCTGAAGTCGTTAGAGCTACATTAAAGATTAGATACAAAAGCCATCCTCAGAATTTTATATCTGAGGAGGTTCAACAACCGCCTTCATATTTAACGGATTGCAAATATAATGATTAACCACTGGCAAACTGCGGAAAGTAGAATACTTCTTTGGAACAAATCTAGATTCTATGTCCCTTGGTCAATTTATGTCTCCTCTAATCAAAGGCAGACTAGTATGAGGAATTAAACCCATCTGTGGGATACCTCAATCAGTGACTTGTGAGTAGGGTGCGTCATCCCCCCCCACAGTCTAAATTTAAGCTATCTGGAACCAGCTGGTTTCCATTAGCAGAGCCATTTGCTCTCATAAAATATCTTCTAGGCCTTAAATCGTGTATGACAACACAGTAAACATTGCAGATCTTGCTGCAGTTGCTTGATTTGCAACTTGTCCTCCGTCGGCGTGCACTCCGTTGCGGTAGGAATTGAATTACTGGAGCTCATTATATAATACGTCAGCAATGGACGATAAAAGCGCTGGATTCGTGGTATCAAATGTATCCACGTCCTTGGGGATCAAGAT
>JAQGAE010004750.1:0-12279 GCA_034696685.1 Julus scandinavius | reverse complement strand
ATATTTGTATATTTTCTTTATATTTTTGTATATATTTTTACATATATTTTTTCACCTATTTTTTTTATAAAAAATATATAAAACATTTGAATGTGGGTTCTTTAAACCTGTTGTACCCAAAACGACAGTGATCGACAATGGCGGCCCGTAGAAAAATTAGTGGGGGTGCTGCGGAGTAATGCTGTGAAGCACGCCAGTCGTCACTGCGGGAGCGACAGCGCTTTCTCTCCCTCGCAGCCTGGCGTGCAGCTTCATATGTGCGCATGAGCAAAACATTCAAACACCGAGCCGCTGGAGCAGTGAAACGCAGTGTTAAATACCAAATTTTTTATATTTTTTCATTAACTGGGGGATGGCTAAAGAGTTAATTAAATAAATTAAAGAATAGATTAAGTATAACTTAAATTAGAAAGAGTTAAAGAAAAAATGACTCATATTAAATGTTATCAATGATATCCAGTGTTAGGGGTACTACAGTTCCACAGTGCCTATACACGAGCTGCCACTGGTGATAGACTCAGTCATTCATATCCAAAAGCCTCTTGAAATATCGGAAAAGTTTCTGTAAAAGCTTTACTCAAAACTTGAAACAAACGAGTTACTCTTCTTTTTGATTCATGTGACGAGAGATGACAAAATCGCCGAATACCAAAAACTCGATAATCTCACGAAAACGGCTATTACTTCACAACAAATAAGGTTGTAGAGATTTTACAAAAAACAGCTGAGCTCAGGAAATGTCACAGCAACTAATGGTGTTAACCATACTGACGCTAAGTTGGCGGGCAATTCAAAAAATCCTGGAACTTTTTTTGATCAGCACTCGTATGCTCAGAAGTGGTTAATGATACCTGTATTACCATGATACATGTATATAAATATTATAATAAAGTTGTATAAGAGAGGGTTGTGTGTAATTCATAGGGCCATATGCTGATACAAAAGTCATTGTGAGAATGTCATGCTTGTCAAAGATGTCATTAAGTATTAATTTTTGATAATCAAATTAGAAAAGGATTTCAAAAATCGTGTTGATACCTCTAACTTAATAGGTTTCCTTGCCAAGTACTCGTTTTTTAGTTTTCTTTCTCAGCAGAGCGCGCTGACTGACTGACATATGATTTTATCTCAGAGATGCACCTCTAATCTGTGCATGCTGTGACCAGGAGACTGGAGTTCCGCATACCAACCTACTGATATGAACGAGACTGTTTGCCTCCAGTCGTCATTTTTTGCCGAGATAATATTTTTAGTTGAACTCAAAATCTGTCAGCGATTGGTTTCCTAAATGTTGCATTAAAGCTTGATGGTATCAAATGATACCACCGTCTTTAAGATGCGTTGGCAACTGTCGAATTATTCTTATTTCGACATTGAGTTGTTTTGTTTGCCTAGATTGTCATTTTTCTGATATATATATATATATATATATACGCACTGTATCTAAGACTTGCACAGACTATCTGTATGTTGTCGAATGCGTAAGTTTACCAATTTATATCTTACTGTGGCATTCAGTTGTATTTGTCATTGTAAAATATTGTTCAAAGTGACATGGACAACGCAAGTGTTTAGTCAAAAATCTTTGATGTATACCAGTATTTATTATTTTTGCCAAAATTGGGCAGTGTCAGGATGTTTCAAAGTCTCCTGAGTATCTTAAGGCCATGTTATTTTACCTTTGAAGCTTCTATTTTCAATAACGGTTAATACTACGGTTAATAAGCAATTCATGCATAGATAGTTCGTTACCAAATAGCTAAATGATATTCAAGTGAATGAGCACTGAAAATAATTTGCTTATGTTGACCTTTGGATCAAAATTGTGCACCTATTAAATGTCTTTAATTACATATATTTAAAAAGTGGCTGCTGAAACAAACCCGGAGGGCAAACTTTTTTGCATGTTTGTAAAAACGTGTTTATACCTACATGTACGTCTTGGTGGAAACCCGGCTTTAGGTTCTGTTTTCTATTTATGCCAGGTGATATTAACTTATAAAAAACCCTTAATAGGATAGTACATATTAGTACAGGATCCATGCTGTTCTTGAGCCATATTAAATTTCAAGACTTTATAGCTGAAGATGTTTTTTGTTATTGAAATACTTTGCAAATAGGCCAAATTCCTTATGGTTTGAAACTTTGAAAGTTTTGAATTTCCATGTTCTATTTAAATTGAAAGTGGTATTCTTAAGTTATTTTTGATGGATGTAAAGGACACAAGCAAAGCTGATCCAAGTTTTTCACATGGAGAAGCCATGTCGTGAGTAAGTCATCCGGATAGTGTGTTGTTCAAGGTTGTAAGTTATTGTTATTTTGAAGCATTCTTCTAAATACAAAATTGTTGACAGTGATTCTTGCGATATTTGGTTGATGTTTGACTGTTTGTATATAGTATTGTATGTATGGCTATCATTCTAGATCACGATTTTAGAATGATATGCAATTCCTTGAAATCCGAAAGTTATTTTTAAAAGTAATCTGTCTTTAAGAAAGCATTAGCGTACTGGTTAAAACATTAGTGAATTGGCAATTTTATTATTTTATTTGGTGCAATTTTCCACTTATGATGCTTGTTCATGCTTACAAATTTCAACCCGAATCCGCCAATTTTCCGCAAGTTTTCTATGGTTAAAATGTAATTTTTCCAAAGTAAAAACAAGGCCATTGTGGATCGTCAAATTCTCAATCATTGGGAGCACGCTACTGTACATACAAGTATGATCTCCATTTGCCGTACAGTAGCAACTTTCATATGATGTTAGAGTAGGTCACTTTTATCAAATCAAACGTTTAATGCACTCACTCCTCCAGTATTCTATGGGAAAATTTATTGTACATATTACGATACACGAAAGTTTGTGATTTGGCTTGAAAATTAAATAATAATTCCTTGGCTGGTTTTCTACAATTTTAGAGAATTAGCCATCAAAAGTTGTCAGACATCAGCCTTCTCAATGGAATTCATTTCATTTCACCAGGGTTAAACTTGTATTCATTTGGAGTTGTTCATTGTTCATTACTTCGTTTGATGCCACATTTTCGTAGAGTTCAACTTAAAAGATGACTCCGATGCCATGTCCTTATACTTTTCTCATTAATTTCCTGTTCAACCATTGAATTTTGAAGAATTACAATATAATAGCTTTCCTTTGATTTGAATATTGGGAACATAGCAGTGGTCTACATTTTTTTGTTTAAAGAAGGTCAGGTTAGGCCTTTCGCATCCCCTCTTTTAGCAATATTAAAGTGAGCAATTCATTATAAATAGAGAGTGAGAGCTCCATCATTTACTTTTCTCAACAATCTACAAAAGCGCATATGCATGCAATACACTCGTCCAACAGCATATATTTCCTTTGCTATTCATATGATAGGGACGATATTTAATTTATACCTAATTTTAACCCCACGACCAAGCAGCAGGGATATTTTAATACTGATAATAACATCTGCATTCTAGGGCAACCGCCGGACGTAAAAAATTGAAAGATGAATTGTTGGTTGTGTTGTTTAATAGCATCTTATCCTGTAATTCCGTAACCTTTTTGTCGTGTTTTTATTTTATTTTTCCGGAGGTCATTCTTAAGCTTTCTCTTAATATAATGTGGCTCAAAGTGAAAACCATACACATGCGTTCGACAGCTGTGTATGCAGCTAATTATCTTAATTTAACGAAAAAAAATAACTTGGAATTAAATGATGATGTAATCTATATTTACTTACATTAAACAAAATTGATGAAAACAACAATAAATATTTAAACAAATCCATGTCAAAGTGAAAACCATAAAGCAAATTAACGTCAAAGTGAAAACCATACAGCAAATTAACGTCAAAGTGAAAACGATACAGCAAATTAACCTCAAAGTGAAAACGATACAGCAAATTAACCTCAAAGTGAAAACCTTACAGTCGTCTCTTCTTGACAAAAACGAAATCAGTCTTTAATTCTTTTGCACATTAGTACTTCGTTTGTAAACCATTCTGTTTTCTTACTTCTTTTAAGCGATTTGGATAAGATTCCACCAGTTTTTTGGTGTAATCTGGAGATATTTTGTCCCATCCCTCTTGCAGTGCTTTTTTAAGTCATCTTTGTTGGAAATTGAGTGTTGTCTAATTTCCACCTCCAATTTGTCCCAAAGATGTTCGTTTGCATTTAGGTCTGGTGACTGTGGAGGAGTTTTCATCACTTTTGGGCCATTGTATAGGCACCATCCCTTGACTACATAGGCTTTATGTTTTGGGTCGTTATCCTGATACAGCACAAACTCATCTTTAATATTTAGTTTATATGCACTAGTTTTCAGATTGGGTTGTAGTACAGCCTTGGTCAAAAGTCTGGTGCACCCCAGAAAGTCATGTATATGTCGAGAAATAAACAGTACCCTGGCTTGCTAATGCTTAGATATTTATTTCAATATCATTACATTGCAAATCTAGTATTTCGTCACTCCTTCTTTGGCTCTTATCACTGCAGCTACCCTTCGTGGCATACTTGCGATCGCAAGTGGTAGCTGCTATTTTGCTCCATTCCTCTTTAATGTGTGCCAACAGCACTGCTTTTGATGTTGATTTATGTTGAGCAACGTTTTTCTTCAAAACAAGCCACAACTGTTCGATGGGATTAAGGTCAGGGGACTGTGCTGGCCACTCTAACAGTTTAATCTTGTGTTGCAGAAACCATGCTCTCGAAGCAGCAGAAACATGGCAAAGAGCATTATCCTGCTGAAACCAAACTGTTGGAGTGGTGCGCCCTCAGTTACACATCCCGTATCTGCGGCATGCAGGTCCTGTGGGACCTCGGAATGGGGTCACCACCATATGGGCTGCAAGAGGCAGCACCATACAAGGAGGTAAATGGCCCCTTGCTGAGACCTTCTGTCTCTTAATCAGCCAGCCTTCTTGGAAAATAGACGTCCTTTTGCATGCGTGCCAAACTAGTCTTAAAACAAATGTTAAGATGAAATAAAGGAGTTATTTCATTCAAGTCCTATCTACAGATGTTCCATTATTCAGCTTCAATAGATTTCAACAGGTTATGGGTCCTGCAACTGTGAGTAAAATAAATCTGAAATTTTAAATGAACTACTCGCGCTCTAGTTTAGCTTATTCAAGTTAGTTAGGGCTAGGCTTATTGGAAAAAAGCCTCACACGCATGGACACCCTTTGTAACAAGTGAAATTTGTTGTAATCACTGCGATGAGTTACCAGAACCATTTGTGAAGACAAGAGGGAAAGTGAATTTCAACAATCAACATCTTTGAACATTTTAACACAATTATGTCTGAAGAGCGTGGATTTCAGGAATCAAAGAGTAGTGTCTCAACCTTTGGGTTTCGGCCATTGGATGAGCACAACTACATCCACTGGAAGGCTAAGATGAGCCTGCAACTCGAACATATGGTGCTGTTGAGCCACATTAGGGACCCCAAGCCAGAAGTAGAGCCGGAGAGGTGGATAACAGATGACCCGAATGAAATGATAACCGTCTGTCTTTGTGTCGATTCCATCCAGCTTAAGTATGTCCAGAACCTGAAGTTGGCCTACGAAGTCTGGAAAGCCCTAGAGAAGGAGCATGGAAACTCCTTCCGGATCGCCAGATACCAGAATCCGCAGGTTCTGTTCTGGATGCGGTGGCGCAGCAGAAACGTGATCGACTGCATCTCGAAGATGTGCGACATCTTGTACAGACTCTCCTCTACCACTTCAGTTAAAGAGAAGTACTAGCAACGAACGGTTGTGTTGTTAAAGAGTGAATAATGGAACCTTGTGCAGTAGCTCAGCCTTTCAGATTGAAGCAACATGCTGTCCTTGAATTCTTAACAGCAGGTCTCACTCCAGTAAGAATAAGAATACTGCTGCACGAACAAGTGACTTGTCTGGCAAGGAACGAGTTGGACGTCTTGTGACAACCACCAATGAGTTTCACAGGGACAAGGTTGACAGATTGATTCGAGATGGAAAAGGTTTTTGAACAGCATGACAATGCAAGACCACACACTTCGTGTGCCACCATGACAGAACTTCAGAGATTGAATCTCGCCTCCATACGGCATTCACCAGGCAGCCCAGATTTGGCACCATGTGATTTCCATCTCTTCCCAAAAATGAAAGAAAATCTTTGGGTCGGCACTATGCAACCGACAAAGAAGTTGAGAGAATTGTGAGAGGCTGGTTGCGGAAACAAGATTGCCGACTTCTTCCAGGATGGCTTCAGAAAACTCGTAGATCGTTGGCAGAAGTGTGTCCAGTTATCTGGTGATTATGTAGAAAAGTTACTACAGGAAAGTAAAGAGCACATTCTGAGTATTGTTTCTGCGTTTGATTTATTAAAATATTCTCATCCAAACGCGGATTACGAAGGTGGAGGCATTACTTATCAGCCTACTCTTGAACATAATAACCTGATACCAATAACGCTTAAAGCAAAATGCCAAATTAAGAAAAGGAAGAGAATGGTCTGTATATATGAAATCAACTGTTTTCGTCTTCATTGGCAATTATTTAAACTTGTTAGAATGTTTCTTAGAACTGAGGAAAATGCTCAATGGTAGCTACGCTGCAACACAGTGCTGTACTGCAGTCAAGCGAACTACATAAACATGTTTTGTGTGATTGATGAATTCAAACATCAACTTTAATAAACTGATACATTGATTGTGCAATATTACTTGGAGGGTATAACATAACATGTCATCTCTGGAATTCATATCAGTAAAATGTTATCACATAATACATGTGTTTGTAGGTCGCATCATTTCAGTGCAACACTGTGCTGCAGCGTAGCTACTATGTGTCATTTACCTCAGTTCTAAAAACATTTTAACAACTTTAAATAATGGTCAATCAAGATGAAAATAGTTGATTTCATACAAACGGATTCTTCGTATTCTTAATTTGACATTTTGTTCTATAATGTGGATTTCCTTCAACAAATCGTAGTAGTTAAAATCAAACAACATCAGTAGATGGAGCACACGTGACTTCCTATTTAACCCCATTAACAGAATTTTCATAACTATAAGGCTTAAGAAAAAACTAAATAAAAATATCTAATATCAGAAAACAATCCTATATGAAATTCCCATTAATTTCAATCGAATTTTTGCGAATATATGGTGGCGATCATTCCGACACTTATTGAGAAAATAGAAATTGCGTTTTTGAATCATTTTCCACTTAAGAATTTCTAAAGGGAGTCGTGCGTGTTACCCCTATTGTTCCTCGACAATAAGAAATCGATCGATTGCGATTGTTATTTTAGTTTTTTTAATCATGGGGGTGTTCGATTGACTGACCCATTAGGGGGCGTTTGCAATCGTGCTGTTTAAAAATCCCGAAACACGTAGCCATCGATGTGTAGACCAGAAATGTTTGGTGGTTAAGGCCAAATCTGTGCTTTTATTTTACTACTCTAGAGATTGGTCGAGCCTGACCCAGAGAATTTTGTGAAAAAGTAGGTTTGATTTTTTTTTACTAAGACAACCCCTAATTGTCAACGTTGATAGCAGCTGGCAGGTGTCTTAATTCGCAATCCCAATCCGTGACCTCGTATTAACGGTGCACACCCACATGTGTGTGCCAATTACGAATTAATCGGGCGTCCCAACGAAGTAGTCCCCACACCTTTCATTTCGGATTTAATCGTGTGTTGGCGCCTAGCTGACATTTTATAGGCTTCTTAGGCAGGCACCATCAAAACTGTGTCATCAATGTTCTAGGAACGGCTTTTTCAGAAGTTGGTATGTGTCATTGGAATGGGAACGTCTAACGATCTGGTCCATAGAAAAACGGATGCATTTCAAATATGAAAGGTGCATTTCTTGGCGGTTTCTCCTTGTTTTTGCAAGTGCTGGTCGAACTTGGGCGGTTGGCAATAGTTGACTGACCTTTAAGGCTACATCCGTGATTTTACTGGCTTGAACTCGTAAAAGTGTAAAATATTCAGGATTGCAAGAGATGCATCCTTTTTTAAACTGGAAATGTAGCTAGCAAAAGTCTGGTTCTGGGGTTGGCCATGGTTCAAGGCAAAGCATGAGTAGTAAAGATTGTTGATATTCAGCTGCACTTAGTAGTTACAGTAGAACTTGTCTAAATGCATCCTGTGTACATGAATAAGCTCTCTAAAAGCATAAAATGTCCCGGTCCCGACTTGGGACCCGTGTATATAAATGAACCTGTCTAAAAGCCAATTTTTCACTGGTCTTGCGTATGCATTTAGATAGGTTTCTGTACTTAATTTCTGCAATTAATGTTCAAGAATGCATATTTCATGTTCAACACACTCTCATTTTCTGATTCAGGGAACTAACAATCCATCTTTCCTGTAGATATTTACCAAACATTTGTGGAAAATCATTTGAGCTCCAAATACCCCCTATTTAAAAGAAGATTTAAGGGTGGTAATGCCATCAGCGAATTATTTTTTCTATGAATAATACTTCGAATTAAAACGCATGGACTATTAGTTCAAAAAAAGTTCATTAGTTTATATCGAAATAATACAAAATTAAACATGGAAAGGGCGTTCAATTTTGAATTTCATCATTAAAAATATTAAGGAAATAAAAAACTGATAATGCAACTTTTATATCACCATGCAGTTTAACGTTACTTATTTTAAGGTCATCTTTTGAAATTTGCAGACGTTCTGTGAACGGGCATCTACGAGTACATTATAAATAGACTATCAAGTTGTTTCTTTTTTCCACAACGACCAATTCCCACTTCACATGTTTTTTTTATAGTGGCCTATTTTCAAATTCACTTTATTTATATAGCATATTTGTATGCACTTTTCGCTTTTGTTGCAGTCTCACGTTTAATCTATTTTTACAAAAACTTTCAACTGACTTCAGCTTTAGTTTGATTTCTACCAAATTATTCCTTGAGCACAACTAATTCCTGTGCTGAATTAATGAAGGATGCATTTTTCTTCTTCTATAGTACCTATTCGTTACGTTTGCATATTTTGAAGCAATTTTAAGATTTTTCATGAATGCTATATTTAATTTTCTCACTTAGTTTAAAAATAAGTTCGTTCGATAAGGATTTGGCTTGGTCCATGATTTTCTGGATCTATGTTAAATCTCTAAGACCGAAATAGCACACGTTTTCAAGGGTAGATTAACTTAAGTTTAGGCGAACACAAAGTAGCCCACGTTACTCACACTTTTTCTCCGTTTTTACTCTGGAAAATCTGGATTTCTTATTGCTATCGATTGCTCTAATTTTGCGTTGTCCTTTTTATAAATTACTCCTTTCCCCTCTTTTCTGTTCATGGCTTAAAACTTAATTTTTTTTAAACTAATATTTAAAGCATGTGGGGCAACAGTTAGAAGCATTGGTACCCTGTATATTTGTTTCCCTGTAGGTCAAAGCCTGATTTACTTTCCCCAATTCTTTATTGCCAAATCAAATATTTTCGGAATAATTTAATCCAGTTTTATCTCGAGGTGATGCGGTGCAAGCAAATAGACCTTAGCAAATAAATTAATTTCCCTTTTAATGTCATAAATTAGTTGAGTCTTACATGCAGTTCAGCCCAATGACTTTATACATCTTTGATATAATTTGGTATTTTTTATTTATTTTTTTATTCTTTTATTCTGTTTTCTACGGCTTTCATAGTTGAATAGAAATTAAAGGAAACGCGATCTCTGAACCTACTCAAACTATATGACGAAAATTAATTTCCAAGCATTTTGTTCCACTTCCAAACTTGCCTGCGTTAATTGGCTAAATTCTTTAATGCATGTGATTAAAAAAATTAAAGGCCAAGCTTCAACCATTGCGCGTATACGGATGTGTTGCCCTGGCACCTATTGTCTTGTGACACTAAATGTCTTTAACCCATGGTGATGCCCCACGTTGTGAACCATTAAACAATTCCCACAAACTAAATGTAATTATCATGTAAATTGCTCTCATTGTGTCTTGACTGTCAAAGACTCGTTCTTGTGCTCTGAACATTTTGCTTTGGGTTGATGCACTTCACGGCTTAGCGTATGCTTTCAATCTCTTCCATTTGCTGACCATTTATACTCACGTGTTTGAAACCCACATACAAGGACAATTTCTTCAGAGTTCCTGCGCATGACACCCACTATTCGGGGGTAATTTCGTGGAACAGAGCGCAGAGTTTCTCCATTTTCTGGGAAACTACACAAATTGAACCATTATCCACATTATCCACACTGAAACATAATTACCTGTTAAGGCCTATGGGGAACATTTTGCAATCTTATGTTCTATTTTATGTCCATCGATTCGTAACAGATCGATTCAGTGTTAGATCTCGGAATGAGAAGAAAAAAATACACTCGTAGTCTCGTGTTTTTAATGGGAAACTGCCATTCATTTAGGAAACAAATATACGGTAGTGTGTTCTCATAGGATAGATGTAAACAATTTGAAATCAATAAATTAAAAGGTATATTGCCTAAGCAATACGTGTTAGTTACTGATTGTATTAATTTAGAGCATTAAGATGTCAATTTATGTAATTTTTAATTATGAGTGATTAGATGATAATAATACCATCAGCTTTAGCGTGTATTTTGGAGTTGCTTATTTGGAAAGGATCACTAAATCACGTTTTTGTGTTATTAATTTTAGGGTACCGGAAAATGGTTTGAATTGCAGGATCTTCACGTGACGGAAATTCTTCCCCAGATGATTACTTTGTCAGAGGCTTATATTCAGGTAATATGCTGACTTTATCTTGATTCAATTTTAAAATGAATGCGGTCTTAAAATGAATTTAAGACATCTTTTGAATTTTAGCCAATTTAGTGGGAAATAATTTATTTGGCAAAGGCGTTTTATTAAAACGCCCAGCTCCTCCTTAGTGTTTTATTGAAAAAGATGCCAGTGTACTTGACACTGGCCTTATGATTATAGGGACGAATTGAAATTACGCCTAATTTTATGATTGCGTCAACGTTTATTTGAATGGTAGTGGATATTGCATATTTCTCTTGTGGATTCTAACGTCCTTCACATTAGTATCTAAATTGAAAATGTTATGAGAATTCTACAAAGGTGGATCACAACAGGTGGAGCAAAATTGGTGGTTGGCTATCTTTTCGAAGTGTTAGTCACACTTGTTTTCAGAATATCGTCTAAAAAATGTATTTTCAATATCGCCCAGATGTAGGCTGAATATTTATGGGTTATGGCATTGACTGAGAAAACGCCTTACAAATTCATTGTAATTCTTGACCTGTAGTTTGAGGGAAAAATGCCTGCCGAGCTTTTGTCTAACCCTGTTGTTTATGTTTGGCCATATTGCAACTATGCGGGGAGGATTTTGTTGAAATTCACAATCCGTTCTCCGGCTATGTAAGAATTATCTGTCTTGTGATTTGAAAACCATCATTATCTATTATGTCATGGGTATTTTGAAAATATAACATTATTTAAGTAGGCAAAAGTAAACATGGCAGAAGAACAGCGTTATGTAATCATAACTAAAATCAAAGTACGAATCGCTTTGAGTGAAACTGATAATTGGTCATATATCTTTGCTTCATAATGATATAAATTTATTCGAAATTTTGAAGATTATTAAATGCACGAATTATTAAAGCCTTAAGTAGGTAGAACCCAAAAGGATAACATTTGTCTCCAATGGCATTATTAATTTTTGTCATGCACGAACGCATAATTTTGATAAAAACATAATTTGATAAGGAAATTACGTGGAAAATCGACCAATTATTTTAATATAGTTTAATTGATAGTTTAAGCACTAGAAAAATGTGGTTTGTTTCAACCATTTGTGGTTTTATAAGAAATTAATTTTAATCAAAACTTGTATGGTAGCATATTTTTCACCAGATTATATATTCATGTTTCTAGATTTGTGTATCAGTTTATATAAAACAAAAACGGGAAATGTATTTCATGTTATTAATTAGATCTAGGCAATATTTGGTCATTTAACTTGACCACTTGTTGAAAAACCTGGTAGTGTGCCGAGCGTTAACTAACCTTTCTTCAGTGGCTTATACGTTTATCCTTTTTATGTAGATTTACGAGCGTCGAAAAACAGAGACTGCTACTACTGGATCCTGAATTCTTATTTAGGAGAATTGAACAACAGATTTATGAGTTATTAGGTACAAGGGTACTGCCATCAATTTTTGAGCCAAACAAATGTTTTAAGGGGGATTACTACCCTATCCCTTTCAATGGGTAAATTGGCAACGACACTCACAGCCAAACAAAAAGAGATTAAATAAAAATAAAAATTGTTTAAAATAGCTTGAT
>JAQGAE010004749.1:0-12281 GCA_034696685.1 Julus scandinavius | reverse complement strand
ATACACTTGATAGTGTTGAAAATACCAACAACATGTTTGCAAAACAATTTGTCAACAGATAGGAGTGATGTCCCAAAATCTGTTTCTAAACATGGATTAGATGAATATAAGAATGAGTGACATTACTTTGTGCGGACAGACAGTTGGTGACATTTTTAGCATATTTTTGCATTAATGTCCTATTAGGAATGAGTGACATCCATTATTTTAAAAAAAAATAACAAGACATGATCTTCTTTAGGACAATGTTTGTAAACAAATAGTGATATCCAATAAAAAAAATATATTTCTTAAAAAACAAGGTGAAAATTTAGCATTTAAGAGAAAATGATGACACGTTAAGTAAATATTAAACGTTACCCTGTTTCAAGTTCTTGTAACAATGACAATAGACCATTGTTTTCACATTATCAAATAAATTACTAAAAACCATGCATATGCAAATTAAACGAGTGAATTGTAGCACAAAAAATTGCTTTCAGATCTTGTCTTGTACTTAGGAATAAAAATTGTGTCTCAACTGCAAGTTTGGTAAAAAAATGTAAAGTGCATTTACATTACATTTTTTGGTAAAAAAAAAAAAAAAGAAAAAATGACCATGCATGGTATAGAAACGGGAGTGGAGAAACAAGATGTTACATGGAGATAATAACGCTTCCAAACATGTAGAGGGGAATATCTAATCCATTACAGTTTTTGATAAAAGCAATTCTTCAGCGAAATTCTCGGGAGGAAATCACTACTTTAAATCAAGCATTATGCTAATGTTCATATCTGTGAACAAAGAAACTTTGTCATTAGCAGCTTTCAAAAAATTGCGTTTAATCGTTACTTAAGAAGGATTCTGAATCAGAAAAAATAGCCTCGTTTTCGTTAACACACTTTTAAAACACAACAGAATTAGCTTATGCATTAATGGCGATACCAAAAAAGTCAACGTTGACAAATTATTTTGACTAAGTGGTGGATAAACATGACTTGAGTCACGGATATTCAAAGTGGAAATTTTAAAATTAAAAAAGTGGAAAAACAAGTTCCTTAATATAGCAAAGCCGCAGTCAGTGTTGGGCAGTACATTGAATAAATTTGAGTAAAGAGTAAAAAGTACTGAGTACAAAAGTATTGAATACAAATGTAGTCAAAACGTACAATGATTACATGTGTGTTTGATTATTATTGTAATCTGAAATTATGAGCAGTTAGTATTTGGTAATACATTGAATACATTTGAGTAATGAGTAAAATAGTACTAAGAACACAAGTAATTGAATAAGAATGTACTCAACACTTAAGTGCAATGAACTAGATTACAAATGAACTAACTCACTAAGAATGATTACAAATGTCTTTGATTATTATCGTAATCTGAAATTATGAGCAGTCAGTGATGGGAAGTACACTGAATAAATATGAGTAATGAGTAAAATAGTTCTGAGTACACAAGTAATTGAATACAAATGTACTCAAAACGTACAAATGAAATGCACTCGACTACAAATGTACTCACTAATGATGATTACAAATGCATGTCCTTGGGTAGTATCATAATCTGAAATTATGAGTTCAAAGCAATCGAGTTTGAATAAAATAGTTTCGTTAGTAATTGTGTACATTAAAATGAGGATCATCCTACTAATATTGATGTTTGCATTTCTACTTCAGATCTTTTTTTTCTGTTTCCCTATAGTTATTAAGATTATTTCCAAATCTAACCTACTGTATATAAAATCAATTGAGTTCCCTTAACGATAGATTTACATTCCACTGTACTCGTAATAAGTACTATTTTACTCATAAACACACATTGTCCAAGTCTGATTACTCTTTCGTACGATTACTCCGGAGTACGATGCCACCACACTCGTAATCAGTACTTCTAGTCACGAGTACATTTTGCCCAATGTCTGGTCACAGTTAATGTTCCCTACAAAAATGCGAAAAATTGACTAAACTAGCACAAAGATTTTCCTAATATGCATTTAAGGAATGCACTCGTTGAAAGACTAATATTTTCCCATTCGAATAACACGCATATTAAATTTTTGCAGAAATGGTTTTTAATGTAGCGCTAAAATTCTTGAACACGAAACCATCATTAACCTTAGCAGAACCTTAAAAATCTATTTTCTCCATTTCGCCCATTAGTTGTGGGTGAAATAACATGGCGCAGAAAATGTACCGAGTTAATGGAATACAAACGGAATATATATATATACACCAAGTCGAGTACAAAAGATAAATACCAGTCTTTGGCAAAGTGGACTTGCTAGATTTACAAAATGGGAAATTGAAATGCATTTCCGAACAAAGACGAACATTTAACGCTCGGATAATTCGCCAATTTCAACATTGAAATAGCTAAAATAACACGAGGAAGAGTGCAGAAAAAACATAAGAACAACAACGAACAGGTATATACTATATATAGTTGGTTTCTTCAAGTTAATTCTAAAAAATGTGAAAATATTACGTCAGACATTGTGAAACATAGTCATGTGAAAGTAAAATGAACTCAAAGCTTAAGTTAAAAAGATACAAAAGTTTAAAACGTAAGAATTGACCCCTCCTCCTGTCCACATGGTGTCCATTTTAGACCAGACCACATCCCTCATAAAAGTCATTAATTTATTGTGAAAAGTAGGGTGTCCAGAAAATGTGTTGGAACACACAAAGGCACATCCTATAAATTTCCAAGCACCCACCTCGCTACCAATTCCACGACATTTTTCCTGATTTTTCTGATTAACAGAAATTTCCTGACCTCAAAGCGAAATTCCAGCATAAAATCAGTGCTTAACACAAATTTAGGCATAATTCCCGACGTTCCCGAGGTTTTAAAAATTCAAGTACATTTGGAATTGAGGACAGAAAATCCAAATCTGAAAAATACCATCATTAGTGGACATACAGTAGGCTACCCTCCCCCTCCCCCTGTCTACATGCAAATTGACCCCCTACCCCCTCTTGAGGACGTCCTTTTTGAATGGCCCCTAAATCTAATCTATTGGTGGTTTTTAATGAAATTCATCCATTCAATAAAAATTCAGTAAATATTGATTCTCCAATCACATCACATAAACTTAAAACGCTTTTATATGTGCTAAGAAGATAAGATTCATTAATCAATAATTAGCTAATCGAAAACATGTGTACTTCTTCGAAAGTTTTGTCCTGCCAAAATAAAATATACTGAAAAAAAACCACTAGAGCTGTTGTCATTATGAAAATATATCAATTTGGAAAGTTGCGTCGGTCAAATTTAAGTGAAACCTGTTTAACCTCTATAAAAGTGTACGTGTCTATGTTTGTCATTGGAGCCTAGAATTTGATCAATGGCAACGTCACTCTAAAATAGGGGCAAAAATATGAGAAAGTCGTGAAAGAAAATATGGATTGCTGACAATATACATGAAAGGCATCTATTTATATCGTGATAAATGCCGTCAAAACATTGTAAATAAATGACTTTGTTTCGTACAGAGACGACCAAAGATGCAGGCACCAGATAAAAATGCCAACATCACGACAAACACATTAAAATTAAGAAACATGGGCACAATTTTCGCCTAAAAATGCATACGTAAAGCGATGGAAATATTTCCAACAAGTGCCATGGCCATTATTCTTCAGTTTCTTCTGTCATACACATTTTTTTAAAATTTCTTCATATCATTGCTGAAGGTCTACAACCTAAACATTTGTGTTTACATTTCAAACGGATTGAAAGCTTCAAAATGGCGCTTAATGTTCAAGTGTTGACAAGTAATCGAAATACGAATTTCAGGAAATCCGCACTCGAATAGAAAAATCTGAGAAAATAAATCTACTACTTGGTTCGTGTAAAACAAAATCGGAGCATAATATAACAAATGAAAATATAAACAACGACCAAGTTGTTCCAGTCTCAGAAACTCCTCATTAATAAATTAAGCTTATCGATGTTTGAAAATTTCTTCATCATATTTCCCTTATAGCAGGCAGTTATTTCCAGAGCACATCTCCAGGGACTCTGTTAAGTTAAATCTTCCCTGGAGTTCGTGATTTATTGCTTTCTTGAGAACATTATTTTTTTGAAGAATACTTTAGTAACGAATATCAAAAGTGAAACTTTGAAGAAAAAAAACCCACTTAAAACTCAAAGTGTTATTATTATATATTATATTTTTTATTGATTGAACTATTTTAATCTAAGCTATGAGATTTGAATTTTCTGATTGAGATAAAAATGAAATCTTTAAAATAAAAAACTAACTTTTGTGATTGTTATCAGATTTTTGGATAGGTGAACTTAGTATATGGGTAAAATTAACGTGAAGGCACGTATAAACCTCCAAATACTTGTTCATAACTTCATAAAGCTCGTAATAAAAATTCTGTATCAAATACTTACATCTTACAGTTTTGAAAATCTTAGTTTGAAAATCATAGATGTTTTCAATAAAGCCTACAATCCGGAATTCCTGGTTTTTGAAGACATATTTCGACTTTATGATCGTAGTTTGGACCAGACCTTAGTGACCTCTCAAAAAACTACATGATCACACATAAACCCATAATGATGAAGGTGGATAAAAAAAAGCCGGTTAAATGGATGTGATTGCTCATTCGTCAATGAGTGATTGGCACATGGATATACAAACGCAATAGGGGGGTAAGGGGGTGTTCCTGCTGGCCATGGATAAACCGGGTTTAAAAAAACAAGAAGATTCGCACAACGTAAACAATTTTGTAAACATGCTAAGTTCAACAATCTTCTGTATATTTACTCCATTTCATCAACTTCTCGCAATTTGTAATTTGCCAAATGTCATTTTACCCAGCGACAAAAAAAAAATACACCCTCTCGGATATAAATATTTCCAAGTTAAACTCGTATCGAAGCCCCAGCTGTTTAAATCTGCGGTGAAACACCGAGGCAAGGTTAGTCAGAAACATCGACTGAAATAGAAACCAGGAGTGCTAATTTCAACCTCCATATGAAGAGAAATTCTCACAAATTTCATGGACCCTATACTATAACAAAAACTAGGAATAACTATTTTTAAAAACTTACATAATAAGCGTCAGTCTTAACAAATTGAGATTAAAGAATATTGGAACTCCAAAAAAAAAACGAACAAATAAAAATAATCCACGTGCAATTTAAGAACCCACGTGCAATTTAAAGAACCCACGTGCGTGGAATTAACAGAATGCACGTGCAGAACGATAAAATACGGAGGCCTAGACAGGATCTTACGGCGCATGACGCACCCGTTAGCCAAGTTCGTACGAAATTGGCGTTGTCATTGAATAACAGGTAAAAAAAAATGTAGGCCACCTCGTTTTTTGATGAGAACTTCGATAAAACACAATCGGGCTTCTGTTTGAAATCAGAAGGGACCCCCCAAAGCACGGTATCCTAACAACAGATTGCATCAACATATACGCATGAGCCATCTAGTTGCGTTTTGATATAGTGCGTCGTGTGTGGAATCCTAGAGGAAGTCTAGTGACGTCATATATCACATTCAGCAAAAACTTGAAATGTCACTGCGAATGGAGGGTTAAATCACATGCCACTACTAGCATAGACTGCGGTATACAGCGACACCTGGTTGTGATATAGAATTGGGATGAAGTTCACATACCTACAGGGGTTTTGTATAAATCAAAACTAATTAATGACTAGCTAGTACATGGGATGATACCTCGAATCTTATGTGCACAAAAATGTATCTTGTATCTCATCAATTTCATCAATTCTAAGACGTACGCCATCGATCTTAAGAAGCACAGCAAGCTTTGATTCTAAGAAAAATAAATTTCTTAGAATATCTTTTACAATTTATCTGTTCAATTTACTAAAAAAAAAAATAATCTCTGGGTATCGCCTGAACAGTATACACTAGCGATTCTAAGACGCACCCCGTTTTCAGAGATGTGGAAATTGCGAAAGAGCATAAACAACTTCACCAGTCGTATCTTAAAAGACTTTCTTTTACATTACCACTTAGTATGTAATGAAAAAATCTAAAAATTTCCCCCTTCCTGCATTTACATTTGTTTGTTCACTTTCTTATCACTCAATGAAAACAGTAGCATAAAGGTGTTTTAATCGGCGATTAAATTAAACGTTCTTAATCGCAACTGGACACGAGTTCAGGGGTTTGAAAAAGTTGAAAACCTTCCACCAGAGTGCCTACTTCTCCGATTAATAGTTGCGAGTAAGTGCGGATAGCCAATAAAACCGGCGATTTTTTTTTTAGGCTGTTCATGTCCTACACATAACTAACTGTCCCTCTTGTCAAAACATGACAGTTTTAGATAGGAATTCCAATAGTACAAAGCCGGGCTCAAGGAGCTGTCAAGTATGGCCGCCAGGGGCTTGTGATCTGACCATTCCTTATCAGGAGGCACTTTGATTGAGTCGGACATATTTATTAACTCCCAAGAATTATGATACTTTCTCCATTTCATTAGGCAGTTGCAACCTCGTTACTTCGGCAATGATAACTACTTTTTTTGTGTGTGCAGGGCCATCTTATTGCTTTTCATTTAATTTATATTCTCGGGCTATAAAAACAACCTCCATAAAGGAAACACAACGACGGTACATAAAAACTCATCGATGTACACGCGGTAAATGCTTTAGGGTGTCCTGGATTTTTCATTAAATCGAGGTACCAACTGCTAAGTACCGAGGCAAGGATGGCCCGGGGCCACCCTATAAAGCAACATCGGAATACAAAAGACTTTGGAGTAGAATGCAGACAGGTAAGTCATTAAGAGGTTGGGGCCAGGGGGAGCTAGTAGTCAAAGAGGGGTGACCAGCCCGGATTAAAACAAATGCATAAATCAAAAAATGTACGTTGGCAATTCGCCGAGAAATGCATTTTTTTTTTTTTTTTTTTTTTTTTTTTGCCTAACTCCATTAGTAGGGCGCCCTATGACCTTACATACATCAGGGCCTATGTGAATGCCTATTTTATGGATTTTGCCAGACATTCACCACATTTGTGGACTTAGAGCGAAAATAATTAAAATTAAGAAAGGATTTTCAGACGTTAGGAGGAGGGGCATGTTTTCATTTTTTGCCAATATTTTGTTATTGTTCGACACAATACTGTATATGAGAGAATAAACACCAGGTGAGCACAGGCTTTGTCCACTTGTATATCTTTGGTAGCCTCGGAGATATCGAATTTCGATAAGTCCAACATATAAGTATTTGTCTCAACAACCATACTGTTTTTTCAAATTGTATAAAGGGATAAAATGCTACGTGTGAAGTTTGTAATTTACCCATGGTTCACTCGCTATCAAAAAAAGCAATAACCCTGGTAATTGTTTCATATTTTTTGTTTCCAACTTGTACGTAGATATGTATCATCAGCATACAGATGTTGCTTACCACACAGATACAACACTGAACCTTCCACGGGTCCAATTAAGGGCAGGTTGTAGGTTGGACGTAAATACTGCAACCTAACTATTCAGAGCAATAAATAACTATTGTCTAATCTTGACAGCAGATAGCTGTTCAACTTGAAACAAAAAAAAATGTCGGAAAATCCCTGCGTACGGTGATTGGACACGCAATTAGTTCCATCTGACAACAGCAAATTAACAGAAAGGTTTGAAAACCATAAAAGTGGCCATCTTGGAATTTGTAGCCACTCTACTTTAACGAACAATTTAAATTCACAGAAATAAAACTATATGTTAATTATGTAAGGGACCGCTTTAAAATACTGCATCAACTCACCAAATCTTTGGAAAAGAATAAATGAGTGTCAAAACTTACCTAGAAAGAAAAAAGAAAAATACATTAATAATCATACTTTAAAAATATACATTTCAATCCTCTAACATGATACAGTGATCCAGGAATTGGTGCATTTTTAGTATTGATTTTCAAAATAAAAATTGGGATATTGAATTCCAAGATTCAATTAAGCATGATACTCTTGACTAACAATGTGTAAAATGTTAAGGACCTCACCTGCCCTCTTAAAATCTACAATTCTCGATATAACTAAGCCTGTTAACATCACATTTTTCAAAGGTGGATTCTGGTAAATAAAGTATTTTCAAAATACGTTGTCTATTTTTGACTGTATTTTATGAAAGACCCTTTTGCTAACGAGAGTGTTTAAAATGCGAGTGAAAGTAAACCAAAAGTTGGGGGGTAAGTTTCTAAATTTAGGAAGAAATAGTCTGGAGACCCAGGATTCCCTGTGGATGGGGAGGCATTGCTTTTACACAGACCCAGTCACATTTTTGCAAAAACTTTTTTATGCAAAAACGGGGATCCGGGCTACAAACTCTTATCGGTAACCCCATCTTCAAAAAAAACCTACATCTGACCTGCATGTGGTTGGGGAAAGAGGGTGGGAGGGGGCAGGGGTAAAATGTTACCCTAGCAGGCAAACACGTGGATGGACAACCCAACATAAATCCTCAAACTGTCACCATTTCTAAACGAATTTTCCATCAGTATATACTTGTAAAAAAATTTCCATTTTAAATATGCAGACATCTATAACTCGAGTGCATAACCAGGGGGATCACCTTCCCCTACTCCTTAATCTTTCCCATTTCTTAACACACTTTTTTTTTTACTGAGGTCAGTTTGAATACGTGCTTGGGTTATGTTTTTGTATCCACCATGATATCCTTCTTTCCCCCTCAAGGGACCATCCACATATAACGGCAACATTTTTCTATACATGTTGTACAAAACAACAATCGCTATTTCTGCCTCTATTTTCCCCTAATGAAGATAACGTTTAAAAATTTTTACTCTTCAAATCCTTCAAAAATTGACCCTCCCCCAACCCCTGTCCACATAGTGTCCATTTTAGCTCAGACTCCCTCCCCCCTCATGGACGTCCTTAATTTTGTTTTGAAAAGTAGGGTGTCCAAAAAGTTTTTTGGAACATACAAAGGTCCATCCTATAAATTTCTAAGCACTAATTTCGCGACATTTCCCCAGATTTTTCTGAATAAACGGAAATTTCCTGACCTCGAAGAGAAATTTCTGCATAAAATTCGTGTTTAACACAAATTTTAACATAATTCCCGACTTTCCCGAGGTTTTAAAAATTCAGGAACGTTTTAGACTGGGGACACATTTCTTCCGGTTCACATTTCTATAGGAAGAAGTGCGTCTTAGAATCGATGAAATAAGATAATTCAAATTGATATCACACCGAAGAAACGTCACAATCCATAGTATGGCTAGTAACCATGATAGTGACCATAATTAAGGAAGATAATGTGTTAAAGCAACTTTGACCATGTCAACATGGCTTTAGACACCCGCGATTCTAAGACGCAATATGTTTTCAGAGATATTTCTACTGGAAGAAGTGCGTCTTAGAATTTATGAAATAAGATAATTCAAATTTATACCACACCAAGGATTTTCCCTTCACTGATTAAAACTAAATTAAACAAAAAATCGAAAAACTGAAAAATACCATCATTAGTGGACGTCCATGATGCCTACCTCTTCCCTCCCCCTGTCCACATGACAGTAGAATACCCCCCCCCCTCCTCTTGAAGACGTCCTTTTTGAATGGCCCCTATAACCATAACCATTTCAAATGGTTATTCATAAGTTAGGCGTTCATGAATAAGCCAGTGTTCATTGGGCAAGTGCATTAACCCTTCCAGGAGACCTACTATATATATATGAAATATGAAAATAATGCGAACAAACATTTGACATGAGCTGAAGGCCTATCACATTCTATCTAAATGATTGATCTCTGCGCACGTCATTTACATCAATGTGCGTACGAATGAAACTGGCAAAAGGCATAGCAGTTTCAGATTTCGTCATTAATAGAGACACTTTAGATATTAATTGGCCTATTAGCATGATCCCTTGTCATATAGACTGCAAGGTCGTTGAGTTAAAGTGGAAGTGGCATTTGGATGGGTCGTGTCGTTTAGAACACGCCAAATGTTCAAATCACCATGAACATAAAGCCACATCAAATTTACGTGAATCCGGATGTATCCAAATGTAGGAGACAAACATGTTTCCAAGTACATATACACGCCGATTATCGCCTGGACTGTACATAACTTAAGACACAACCGCGATATGTTTTCAGAGATATTTCTATAGGAAGAAGTGCGTCTTAGAATTGATGAAATAAGATAATTCAAATTGATACCACACCAAGGAAACGTCCATGATAGTGACCATAATTAAGGAAGATAATCTGTTAAAGCAACTTTGACCATGTCAACATGGCTTAACACCCGCGATTCTAAGACGCAATATGTTTTCAGAGATATTTCTACTGGAAGAAGTGCGTCTTAGAATTTAAGATAATTCAAATTTATACCACACCAAGGAAACATCACAAACATTTATGTTCTTCAAACTATCCAAAGTATGGCTAGTAACCATAACTAAGGTCCATCCCACAGTTGGTCAAAAAAACTGAAACTCAAGCTTTATCTATTCTAAGCTTCACCTCAAGCCCTAAGTAAAGCTTGAGATGACACCCAACCTCACACTTGGCTGTCTTGAGCTCGTGTTGGCAATTGTTCTCGATCTCAAGCTCAAGTGATTTGAGTAACTGTGGTAAGAGGGTTAGGAGGATAATGTGTTAAATCAACTTTAACCACGTACATCTCGTGTGAAATAGCCTCATTTAATTCGTTTCGTCTTATCATCTAGAAGTTATTTGGTGTTTTCAAAGTGTGTTAAACTTGACTCTTCAATTTCTGTACAAGTCCACTCGTCCCTAATTGCATGAAAAAGATCCTCCTCCGATAGCTGTCCCTATCACATCCCCATCTCTTCTCAACAAGAGTGAAAATCCTGTTCGTGGCGGCCATTACACATATAGTGGGGCTCACCAATATGGCGACTCAATGAAGCGTCAACGCAGGCAATGGTCAACAACATATTACAAGGGCTACGAATCAACAGAGCAGTTGATTGGACCCAATGATTACTGCGGGATAAAACGTCATTGTGCCATGTTAGCAACTGCTACACTAATCCCTATACTATGGTCTCACACGGCGAAGCAACAAATTATTGAATCCTGATATCAATCGTATTTCCGCTGCAAAAACACAGTGGGGTCCTAAACCACGATGGTCTCAATTTCATCTGAAAAACAACACATGCAATATAATGTACAATCTATAAGGGACCACTCAAAAAGGACGTCCTCAAGAGGGGGTAGGGGGGGGGGAAGCTGCTGGCATGTGGACAAGGGGAAGAAGGGAGGGAGTAGCCATTATGGATTGATGTCCACTAATTTTAGATTTTGGATTTTTTGTTTTAAGATTTAAAGGGCAGTGTTTTTAAAAGTTTTTAAAACCCTAGAGGTTTTAAAAACTCTTAATAATTTTTTTCCTGAAATTTCTGAATGGCTACAGATTAAGGGACAAGTTGCATGGGTCATTGACCATTCAAAACCTATCTTTGCGCCATTTTGGATACTTTGTACTAACATAAAAGATGACATGACCAGCACGATTATTTTAAACTAAATAGCGTTTTCAAAAACCTCTTGGTTGGCCTAAATAAATGTTGAAAAAAACGAAATTTATATATTTTAAAAAAAATTTAAAAAATGAAAATATAAAAATGTACTTTCCAAAATATTGGTGACATTAATGAACAATTCGTGAGGAGCTAAACTATGACGGTCATGCAAGGGGGAGGGGGGGGAGGTAGCCGTCTAACTAATTGCAAGATCTACAAATTAGATAATGAAAATAAAAAATAAATAATTAGAAATTGGCAATTAGTGGAAAAATACAATTCTCGGAAACGATTTCGAAAAACAGGCGTGAACCCGGAATGTTACATAAAATAGCTAAGCAATATGAAAGCACATAATGGGTTGACATAATGCTAATAAACAAACTGTGTTGAAAGACCAAAAAAACACGCAAAAAAATTTCCAAGTACCATTAAGGATTAGGCATGAAAAATCCAGGAATTAAGTTAACGAAAAATCTAGCTACTTTTGAAGACCCCTGGGTCTACACTGTGAGTCATAAAAAAGTAGAACCCAATAAAATGATCACAACTTGGTGAAAAGTGCTTCGATTTAAATGAAATTTGGCACTTGCATAGAGCAATAGTGTACGAACAAAAATGAATTATAAAATGTGCTCAAATTGTTCTCTGGTGGCCTTTACACAAGCCGGGAGTCTAACGCGCCATTCTTCGATTGACGCATCGATTATACACTGGTCGAGTTCAATCCAAGTTTTCTTAATTCGTAGTTTCGAGTCTTCGATATTATTAATCTTCG
>JAQGAE010004748.1:0-12284 GCA_034696685.1 Julus scandinavius | reverse complement strand
AAAAATAGTTTTGTCTAAACATAAGTGTGCTCTACTAAACAAAAACTCTTTCTGGCCAGGAAAGAGCTGTTTGTGAGAACCTTTCTATGAAAACTATATTATGAAACTTAAAAATTCATTTTACTATTTCTTTATTAAAAGTGTTTTTTTAACATTAGATAAAAGTAAATTCATATGATGTTTTAAAAAAAAATTAATAAAGAAATGGTAGAAAGAATTTTTTAAGTTTTATAATGTAGTTTTATATTATAACCTTTTGGTGGTCATAGTAAGTTATATAACACTAATACTCACCCATAGTAGTTGTTTTCTGCTGAAATGGTGAAGTGCTGAAGTAGTGATGTGATGTTGAGCACTGTAACTTTTGCTTAAAACTAGCTCTCTATTTATACAAATTTTCCAATATTTTTTAAATCAATCAGAGCTAAAAACGTGATGATATGAAGTGATCATGTGTTTGCTGTTTTTTAAATTTAGTTTTTTTTAAAATTAGATAAAAGTAAATTCATATGTTTTAAAAAAAATTAATAAAGAAATAGTAGAAAGAATTTTTTAAGTTTCATAATGTAGTTTTATATTATAACCTTTTGGTGGTCATAGTAAGTTATATAACACTAATACTAACCCATAGTAGTTGTTTTCTGCTGAAATGGTGGAGTGCTGAAGTAGTGATGTGATGTTGAGCACTGTAACTTTTGCTTAAAACTAGCTCTCTATTTTTACAAATTTTGCAATATTTTTTAAATCAATCAGAGCTAAAAACGTGATGATATGAATTGATCATGTGTTTGCTGTTTTTTAAATTTTTTTTTAAAAATTAAAAACCAAAAGAACCTCAATTCTCAATGCGCAAGTTAATTAATCAATTTTAATGAGGTTTAATAAAGTTTAGGTCCTATGTTGATTGTCCTTTGATGACCTTTTAACAAATAGACATTACAGAGTATTTCAATATATGATACAGGGCTGAAAATATGAAGTAGTTGACATTAAAATGTGTAACTCATATGATGGAAAAGTACTACAAACTTTATCCGAGCAATTAAAAATTAGTGTGCTCATAAACTCATTAAAACGTTTGCAAACGTTAAGATGTCGATTTATATAATTTTAAGAAATATTTGTAGTTAATGAGAGGATGTTCTAGTATCATAAAGCAAGTGATTTACTTATAGTTAATGTTGGGTAAATAACATCATTAATGTTGTTCATGTATGCTGCGTGCGCATTTGTGATCCAGTAGAAATGACGAATACTGCAAAAAGTTAAGTGACTTTTTTACATTTTGCTTAAACCATAGAAAAATATCCTTGTGCTGGATTTAAATACCTTCAAAGAATATTATAACATTGATGAATTATGTAAATATCGTATACCTAAAAAAACGAGCAATGCAAGGTTGTTATAAGAATTATTTCATGATTATACTCTTCACGTATCATCTTCAATACGATCTATACTTGTAAAAGGATTTAATGTATTCTAGGACTTAGGTGATGTTTGAAATGGTGGTGTTTTAACAAATAGACATTAAAAAAATATTACAATGTATGATACAGGGAAAAAAAAAACGAAGTAGATGACATTAAAATATGTAACTCAAAGGATGGAAAAGTACTGCAAACTTTATCCTAGAAATTGTGCATTTGTTTCCTCATGAAATTATTTAAAAGTTTGCAAAGTTAAAATGTCTAAGATTTCAAATCAGGTCGCTATAAGATATATTCTTAGTTAATGAGGGGATGATCAAGTATCATAAAGCGCGTGATTTACTTAAACTATATGATATGGTGCCAAATATTAAACTATATGATACGGGGAGAAAAATTTGAGTAACTAGATATTATGTTGTTTAACTTGTATGAGGGTAAAGTACTGTTAACTTGATCTGAACATTTTTTTTACTTAATGTCCTCATTAACTCATTAAAATGTTTGCAAACTTCGCGATGTATTATGTTGCACAACTAGGTCAATTTTCATGATATATTTTAAGATAGTGAGGGGAGGATTATTTTTCACAATGTGCTGTGATTTATTTTCAGTTATTATTTCATAAATAGTATAAGTAATAATATTGGTCTTGTTTGCTGCGCATTTGTGATTCGGTAGAATTGTCGAAGATTTTGTTATGGTTACGATGTCCCATTTCATTGTCGAAACCTTAGACAGAGGACTATAAATATTCCACATTCAAGTCCCTAATGTTTTGATGCTTCTATACACAAATAACCCTGCTATCCCTCTACCTGCAGGGGTATTTACAGTTTTTTTGGATCAGAAATATGCTGAATGTAGACAACCAGCGTCACTGGACATTTTATTGGCATTTTTCAGTGCCCTATTGACCAACTATAGCTTCTATGGGGCCATCTTGGTGGATATTTTGTTGTTTAACTTGTATGAGGGTAAAGTACTGTTAACTTGATCTGAACATTTTATTTACTTACTGTCCTCATTAACTCATTAAAATGTTTGCAAACTTCCAGATGTATTATGTTGCACAACTAGGTGAATTTTCATGATATATTTTAAGATAGTGAAGGTAGGATCATTTTTCACAATGTGCTGTGATTTATTTTTAGTTATTATTTCGTAAATAGTATAAGTAATATTATTGGTCTTGTTTGCTGCGCATTTGTGATCCGGTAGAATTGTCGAAGATTTTGTTATGGTTACGATGTCCCATTTCATTGCTGAAACCTTAGACAGGACTATACATATTCTACATTCAGGTCCCTAATGTTTTGATGCTTTTATACACAAATAACCCTGCTATCCCTCCACCTGCAAGGGTATTACAGTTTTTTTTGGATCAGAGATGGGCTGAATGTAGACAACCAGTGTCACCGGACGTTTTATTGGCATTTTTCACTGCCAAATTGACCAACTATAGCTTCTTCGGGGCCATCTTGGTGGGTCCTCCCCCTGACAATGGTCAGGGTAATTAATGATACCCCACTCCAGACACATTACATCTGATAACGACTAAAACCGGCCTTGGATAATCTTCATAATCTTCTCTGATGACGAAAAAGTAAGTTTTTTTTATTTTAGTGTTTTATTTTCACCCACAAAGCCATTTCTGGCTCACTTTTATATTTTTATGAAGAAAAGTATAAAAGTGAGCCAAAAATGACTTGTTTTATACTACTGGAAGTGCTGTTTTCTGCTAAGAATCTTCACGAAGGAAGGAAGTGCTGTTTTCGGTTGAACATCTTAAAGAAATGACTAATTCACGAAAACTTGCGGTCTGCAGTTCATCAAGGGAATAACTGTTGAAAGCCTATATAAGTTAAGTCTCGTTGAAATTAATTGATTCTAAATTGAAACTAATTGAATTTATACATTGTGTTCCAAAATTAATTGATTCTAATTTGAAACTTTAATTGAATTTATGCATCGTTGTCTGAAATTGATTGATAATAACTTGAAAACTTTAATTGACTTCATACTTCGCATCATATCCGAATTTAATTGATACTATCGTTGTCCAAAATTGATTGATACTAATTTGAAAACTAATTGACTTTATGCATCACATCATTTCCGAATTGAATTGATACTATCATTGTCTGAAAATTAATTGATACATATTTGGAAACTATAATGAAATTTATGCATCGCATCATATCTGAATTTAATGGATACTAGTATTGTCTGAAATTAATTGATTCAAATTTGAAACTTTAATTGACTATGCATCAAGTTAATTTGATTGGAAATTTTCTTTTATTATATATTTATTATCTTCATATCTTATTTAAAATTTAAAATGAATCTCATGTGAATCGTATGTAATAACCCTTAAATTGAAAAGAAAATTATATATTGTAAAATCAAAACAAAAGAACAGGTTTTGCGAGTGAGTAATTATAGGATTAATTAAGAAATTAACCTTAGCCTATCCACCTATGGTACCAACATACCCGGCACGTTTGGACTTCATCCTTCCACTAATGTAAGTTGTGTAAACTTACCAAAATTACAAATTAAAAAAAACTCAAAGAGGGAGAATGACGCAGTCATGTCCATCAGCAAGACGAGTTGGAGCCATCATCTACCAGATTTCCTGAACAACAATCTGCTAGGACATGCAGCAAGAATGCAGCAGGCATCAGAGACAATTTTAATAAATCTTTAAAGAGCAAAGATGGGAAGGTCCCATGGCAATACCAATAAGCTCTAAAAATTAAAAGTAAGTTTTACATAAGAATGCATTAATAGCTTGAAATGATAACAATTGTAGTAATTCTGCTGCATCTGCTTAGGTGGACCTCTGTTCGTGCAACCGGCCCTAACAAGCTGAATCTCGCAAAGCCCAAAGTTTGTGTTCATCAGGAGACTGCAAAGTTTTTTGGTGACGATGTTTAACATGTTTTTATATTTTTCATCTCGTGCATCAATATTATGGTCACATTTGGCATGAGGCCCGCCATTTTTAAAATCTATGTGAATATCAAAACTGTATATGCATGTTAAATCTAGTATAATTCATTGCTAAATAATCAATAATAACAGCATGTTGTAGGTGAACTATGTGTATAATACAGAAAGTGTGTTTTAATCAAAATACATTCTCATTGAAAAATACATATGCTGGAAATAACATTGGCCATTCATTCACTATCGTGCAGGCTAATATTTCATAATTTCTCACAACCCACTAAAATATCAAATTACATTAGGAATAACGGTACAACAGGGTGTCTAGTCGAGAAATATATTTAAATTTGTTTCACAAAGTATTTTTTTAAAACCCTCTAAAAAAATTTAAAAAATATATCATACTATTTTGTCTTGTGTTGGGTATCCATGAAAATTAAGAGATGAGCTTTGAATATACAGGAATTTGTTCCAACAAACTTGCAACATTTAGCTATGAAACTTCTCAGTGTCAGAAAAACTTTTTTTAGCAAATTACAAAAATGTAAAATATTACATATTCAAGATGGTATATGTCGCCACCTCTATTGTACATAATGTTATAACTATGGGGATCATTTGTTATGATTTATTTTCTGAAACACCTCTCCCTCAATATGCAAAGACCTCAATGAAGGCTATTTTTAACCCTTTGATTCTTTGGTGTGGCCTGCAAGTGTTCATTCAGCGAACAACAATTGTCTACCTTGTAAGAAAATCCTTTAAAAACAACAACATATGCCATGTGCCCATTTCCAATTGCGACTGACCTAGTAATACAATGATAAAACAGATAGCCCGGCTAACTAAAAACAACTAAAATAATTCCTTATAAGCATGCAGTATACAATATGAATTGTTCCTTCTCAATTATGCATGTTAAAACAAACACAAATTAAGGGGTCAAAGTTCGTGAAACGAATTCCTACACATGTCATGCACATAGTCTCGTCCATGTCATTGCACAGTATTTTTTTTCTTTTTTTTCCTAAGAATTGTTCCCTCCTTGAAAGGGAAGACGCCGCTATTTGATACAGCGTTTAGTAGTGATGGCGTTAAAGGTATCGTTATAGCATGTCAGATAGTTGCAGATTATATAAGACAGATAAAAGGATGGCAGGTACAATGCGATCAGTTGGAATACAGAAGTTGATGTTTAGATTTAGAACATAATTGAGTTAATGCAATTGAATTGTATGTTAGCGGTATTGCTTGGTCTATATTTGATTTGGTGGCAATTTGAGTGAGAATGAGGTTTGGTGATATGTAGCATGGTATAGATTGCACAATCAGGTAACTACAAGAAAAAGGTTAGAATCAATCAGACAGATACAATTTGATCAGGATGCAGAACAAGACAGGTGATGCCACAATGATGACGATGACACGTGAGGACACATGGATTATGATGACACAAGGCCACCGCACTGGCCCACAATGACCGGTCTGTAACCCCTTGAGCATCAATATAACCAAGGAGATGGCGACTATTGAACACAGTGACAAACATTGACGATGAGAATGATGAGGTGTGGCTTACAGAGTACATTTGGTCAAGGCAAAAATTAGCCTTTACTATGGGTTTATTATGTATGGATTGTAGGGTTGAGTATGATGGGATGGTGATGTTTCCCACTCTGCCAGGATGTTTGAGTCCAGTAATGAGCTAGCAAGTGTTAGGAGATAGTGACCACTATTATGAGTGTGGTGGTGAGCAAACTGCAAGGATCTATGGAATATTATGCATCTAGAGGAGACATGAGGTTAAGTAGACGCATTAATCGTGTTGGTTTCGATTAAACTTCACCAGTTTCCGTAGGGTTAACTCCATGAACTGCCAATACATTTCGTTTCCCAGGTGTTGTGAGGCCCGGTGATCATTGATCATTATTCCACAATGATGGCGTTCCGCACTTAGGTCCTCGCACTCCGTGAGGATGTGGAGGGCCGTTTGCTTGATCTCAGGGTCGCAGTAGCAGGAAGCATTCAGAATGACATGGAATCAATGAAGGTGTGCACGGAAAGCTCCGTGGCCAGTGAGAAATTGTGTGGTTAAGAATTGCAGCTACCTGGATACATGCAGTGCAGAAGCTGTGGCGATGGTGGGCATATAGTAGGACAAGTAAAATTTGCCTGAGGCCCCTAAAGCAAGTGCCTGCATCTCATAGAGCCTCTGCCACTCTGTATGTGGTGCTGCGGAGTCGTGCCTTGACGTAACTTATGGGCACCAGGTCGTAGTGTGGGGCTACTCGAAGCAGGGCCGCCTCACCAGCCAATGCGTCAGCTCTCTCATTTCCAGCAATTCCTGTGGGCCTTCACCCACGCTAACGATATTTGAACGCCGAGCATGCGGGCCCTTTCCATTTCTGTGTGTATCGACGCCATAAAAGGATTTGTCGATGAGCGATTACAAACTGCGTTGAGGGTGCTCCTAGTCTGAAAAGCCAGAAATGTTGATGGTTTACTGCCCATTCTATGGCACGCGTTACTGCGAGGGCCTCTGCCTGCGAAACCGAGCAGTAGGGCACCAACGCCTTCTGACGTGGATTTGTCGTTGGTTGTCGTATGCCACGAAGGCCGCGCCCACACCTTCCTCAGACTTGCTTCCATCTAAGTAGATTTGTAAATGTCTAGCGGGCGTCATGTTTACATCTGCTGGCATCTGGACGAGATGATACTGTGGGTAGAGTCGCTCTGCTAGATGGGGCAGGCCGACGATGGGAGCATGGGTTTCCAGAAATCGATCCCTTGGCAGCGATATGCCTTTGCTGCAGCCAGGGCAAATGGTCGCAGGAAGGTGTCAAGCATCCAATAATATACTTTTACATGATCGCCCGAGACCAAATTTCCGCCGCGTATTTAACTACTGGCTCGACCGCTTGGAGGTACAGCGTGCGTAGTATGTAGGAGGATGAGCCCCACGAGATCCAAGCAATTCTGGAAATGTTGTGATAGGCCCGCTGCGCCCTGTTGATGGCATGACGAACGTGTGGTGTAAAGCGTAGACCCAAATCAATAATTACATCCAAGATTTTAACGTTGTTGACTGCCTGAATTCTTCGGCCTCCCATTCGGACCTGGGCTTCCCGTGACACTTGAGTGAATACCAACATCTGGGTCTTGTGAGGGTTAATGGTGAATGTACTGCGGTCTTCCCAGTCTAAGATCGTTGCAAGCACCGCATCGACACGTGTGATGAGAGACTGGACGGTCCTTCCCGAGGCGACAAGGGTGACATCGTCCTCAAACGCCTGCATGAAGCATTCATGCGGGAGGGGTCTTTCCAGCAAGTCATCCAAAATCAAATTCCAGAAGGTTGGGCTGCGGCAGGATCCTTGAATGCAACCACATTGCATATCCAGCTCCATACGGTCGCTTCCCATGGGGATTGACATGCCACATGCTGTGTGGGATGAGTTGACGAGTTGCACAATGTTAGATTGGCAGTCCCCCTGCAAAAGTCTCAAGTAGAGGGCGGGCACCAAGTGTGATCAAAGGCTCCCTTAATGTCCAGAGAGACCATCGCCACCTGGTTGCCCCTGCGTTTTAGTCGCTCAGCTTGTTGTATTATGGCCTGCAAGGCATCCACTATTGATCGTTGTGGGCGAAATCTGTATTGGTGTTGGGACAGTGTGTGCCGGTGTGAGTGAGTGATCCTGCTGGTCAGTAGATATTCAAGGCCCTTTCCCATGGCGCTCAGCAAACCTATGGGTCTAACGGACGATAAGGACGTGTAATCATTCCTATGTGGCCTTGGGATGACTCGGAAGACTGCCAGTTTCAACGTGGTTGGGAAGTGGCCGAGTGCCATGCAGCGTTGGTACATAGATGTTAGAAAGGGTGTGTGGGACGTTGCAAAGCGTAGATATGTTGGTAGTGATGTGGTCTGGTCCGGGTGCCTTTCCTGGATTCATGTGGTGGACCGCCTCCATGACCTCATCGTCTGAAAACGGGTGGTCGTCTGGAGCTGTTGGATTTGCTGTGCTAGCTAGATGCAGACGAGCGTGTCCTTCCTCATCTGGGATATCACGTGGCAAGAAGTGATGAAGCAGTGCTCCAGCCGTTTCAGTTTGGCTAGTGTAAAGGCCCCAGTGGTGGTCTGTACCGTTAGGGGAGTGGTGGGGCCATGATGTGGCAGTGCAGCGACCACACGTCCTTATCTCGATAATCAGCGCGATGTCAAAAGCAGGAATAGCTGGATTTTTGCTCAGCCAGGAAATCAACCGTTTCTGTCACAGCAAGCCCTTTTTTAAGTCGGTGAGTTCTGGGGTCCAGATCAGGTTAAGTCGGTGAGATGTACCTTTAAAAGCAATGGAAGCATCGGAAGCTCGAGTTACTGCCGTGGTTAGGTTGCGTACCATATTGTCCAGTTCCACGGTGGTTGAAATATGTGCAATCTCCGCTGGAGTTAATTGGGTGCCCAAAAGGGCCTGTTGTAGTTCTGTGTCGAATGCCGCCCAATGCACATGCTTCGTCCTCCAATCGATAGTTGTTTGAGGGCCCATCCGTTCGGCTATTCCCGGGTTACCGTCCATGCTATAGGTAATAATGTTGTAATCGCCTTTGCGTCACGATCCACCCATTATTCGGTGATGTTGAGGGTAAGGTTGCCAGTACAGATGGTCAAATCGTTGAAGGACCGCCATACACCGGTCGGGCGGTGGACAAGTCATGGGCGGCGATGAAATCCACTAGCAGAAGGCTTCGTGCATTACTACGAGTTCCCCTCCATGAAGGATGTTTGGCATTAAGGTCGCCCCCAATTAAGATTTGCGTTGTGGGTAGAGACGTGAGGGTCGTATCCAAGGAGGCCAGACACTCTTTGGAGGGGGTGTCTGGTTCTATGTATATTTAAGAGACGATCATTTCGATTCTTATGTTTATAGCATAGGTGGATGAGCTCCTTAATGGGGGTGGTGCTGGCTGAATTACGGACAGTTGCATTTTGTGTGAGGAGTAGGTCAGTGATGTTGTCCGATGGTAGATGATCGTGAGTGCCCTATAAAATTACTAGGGGACGTCTGTGTTTATTTTCTCTGCTAGAAGATTCCCTGTGGCATTTTTTTTCTGATGGCTACGGCTCGTTGTTTGTCAGTCTCAAAATCCAGCTGAATCTTTTGACTTGAAAGCAGAGTGGTCTTTGATGGGGCATAGGAGTCGTAGCGGAAACTGACATGTTTGTGTTACAGATTCAGGGTATCTTGAGTGGACATATTTGCTATGGTTGATCCAAAAACCAATGCATAGGTTGGTTTGGTGGTGATGTTTTGTGCCGTCGGTGTAGGGGGAGAGAGGAAGGTCGTAGAGGTGATTGGGGCGGTAAAGGTCGCAGATGGATGGTTGAGCCCGACAGTTGTCCAAGCGGAGTGAGGTGTTTGGGGGTTGGGGAGGGGATTATTTTCGATGCGTTCAAGTAACTTGTCCGGTTCCATAAGCCGGATGATAGCCGCCTCGCAGGCATCTTTGCGAGATGGTGGGGATTTGTTCCGGCCAACCTCGTGTTGGCGAACGGTAGCATCCACGTTGTCGAGGATGGCCAGAATGGATGATTTTGCCGTCTTAGTAAATTTCTATCCCTCGTCCAGTAAGGAACACACAGCAGACAACATATCATGGATGGTTTGGACATGGGAAGTGGATGGCGTGGAGGTGTTTGTACTCGGTTTCAATGATGGGAGCTTCAGAGTCTAGTGGTTGGGCTAGGAGGACCGAGAATGAAGGAGCTGATTGGGTAGTTGCTGTGATGGAATGATTAAAGAGGGGTGAAAGGTGGGGGTTTTGGCGAAGCAGGTGTTTGTATCGGTGGGGTCGGAATAGAAATTTGTAGGCATAGGCTGCGAGGAGGGCTAATTTCAGTTGGATAGGGTGTAGAAATGGCATCTATTGTTTGAGATAGGGCCAGCAGCTTTTTCTGTTTCTGTTTTGATTTGTTCAGGATCAGATAAGTCTCCGACCTCCACGTCCCATGAACGGCTGCGGGTAGTCCCCTTCCCCGGCGGTGCCCCAGCGTCCTTCCTAGACCCTGGGTGTTGATCCTGCTCCTCCAGGTCCGAGTCTAAATTTGGGGTGGGGCTGCAGCGCTTTTGCGTGCGTGACCTGTTTTAATATTGTATACTAATAATGTTTGGATTTAATTAGTTTTGCCGGTGTGGACAAAAACGTAACGCCGAAGCCGGTTGGCCAATGTCGATGTCGTCTGCTGAGGATTGTGAAGTATGTATGTGGCTTTACGGGGATGTTGAAAAACTGGCAGTAACTATTTTCTACTGCAGTATATCCCGCAGTGGGAGTTATGCTGACTGTAAATGGAATTCACAATAGACAGAAGTACAGATGCAGGAGCAATAGAAGAACACTGCGTGCCTCGATGAGTCGCGAGAGCATTCCGACTTTGGGTTTGCCCATGGCTAGAAAACAAACTGCAGTGCAGCAACAGGAGAGCACAACAGAACAGCAAATTAATTAAATGGAATGGTGCAATAAGGAAAACGAATAAAGAAAATAATATAAATTAATGATAATAATTATGATAATAATAATAATAAATGGTCATTTCATAAGTGTCAAAAATAATTGTCAGTGAATAATAAAAAATAATACTAATAATGATAAAAGTCTGGAATAATGAAAATGATCAGTGTGTAATAGTGACAAAAATAGCATCAATAATAGTATCAATAATAATAATAATGGGCAGTAAATAATAAAACTAATAATAATGAAAATCTTGAAATAGTAATAATGGGCAGTGTGTAATAATAAGGAGTGTAATAATAATAATAATGATCTGTGCACAAGAAATACAATAACAATAATGGTTAGTGAATAGTAATAATAATATTGTTTGGTGAATACTAATAATTATGAAATAATAGTAATTATAACTTATTTAAGGGCCTGCAGAGGAGGGTACCAGTTAACGATCACTAAACTTGATAAAATACGAAGAAAAGAAACAAAAATGTAAAGGATGTGAAGAGGGGAAGGGTGCATGTACACATGCTAACCACGTCCGAGGTGTAAAAAAGTAGAGAAAAAGAGGCGGATAAGGTTTCATTGGAAGTGTAGTTACAATTAAATGTATAGCAATTTGCAATAAATTATTAATAATATGAACAGTGATCTAATCATGTAATCAAAGGCAGCGGAATGATGCTAAGGACGACATGGATCAGGGGAGACTCAGTCAGTATGTATAGATGCTGTGGATCAGGAGACACATGGGCCTAAAGGGTGAAAGATGGTCTAGCCAGACACCGGCGGTGGTGCTTTAGACAATAGATGTCGAAATAATCGTTCGAATCACAAACAGATTGCTCCAGAGAGAAGAGGAGGTCGGCAGCTTTCCTCTGGTATATGGTACATGGTTGTACTCGAAATAGTACTAAAGTTATTAAGTCCCAAAGTTGTAAAAAGTATGGGCGGCGGGTACTGCACGAAAAACCCCAGAGGTCCGCGGAAAATGATCTTAGTCGAATGACAAGGGTAGTGGAAGGAAGAGGAGATCCGTGGGCGTTTGGTGGTACAAGATTCGGAGCAATAGGAGCCGTGGATCAAAAGTTATGAAGTTCCGAAATCGCGCAACACCTAGTGGGTCGTAAGAAGCACCCTCACGCCGATGCAAGTTCGGATCTCAATAACTCCGGAACAAACCATCCGATTTACTCACAGTTTAACCTGGAAAGTAAAGCTGGTCCTTGGCTGCACTGGTTAAACAGAATGGATGCGGTTGCACTAAAAAGGCTGAGCTGTTATCTGTTGCATATGCAAATATGCAACAAGAAATAACAAAAACCTATAAAAAATTGACACTGTTCAGGATGCCCTGCAATCACATCCTGACCCACAAAGTTTTTTTTA
>JAQGAE010004747.1:0-12286 GCA_034696685.1 Julus scandinavius | reverse complement strand
ATTTGCATATGATGTGTTGTGACTTAATTACGATGCGAATTGACCGTGTCCGGATAAATATGCAATGCACTGTATAGCTTGTACTACCATTTGAAGCAAGAAGGAAGCAATAAAGACTAAATCCTATTCGAGAAACATGAGTAACACCAATAAAATACGATCAATAAATAAAACTATTTCAAAATCACATTTTCTGACAATTTCCTCGTGTGTACGTGTGAAAGACATCATAGAGTGCGCTGGAAATTAAATTTTTTTGGGAACAGGGCGTTACTAAGAATAGGAGTAAATTAGATGTAAAGATATATTGTTATTATAATACCGTACCTGTTGTACACGCATAATCAGGATGAGGAACTGGCGGAGGTGACTTCATCTTAACTGATGATTTCAGCTTCAACCTACGAAACATACAAGAAAACCATTTTTACTAAGAAGTAATTAATAAACAATAGGATACACGCAGCAACACGTGCTTGAATGAAATGCAATTCTTAGGTGTCTTAAGTTCGAGGAAGCCTCCCTAACAAGGAATATCTTTGTATAAGGAGTCAAATATCCAGTGATTCAAGGTATAATATATAAATTATAAACATTTCAACGTTCAAATTTTAACACAAACTCCAACAGATTTGCATGACTAAATAGTGTGCTATATTTCTGAATAAATTTAGTTAATCTTACAAATTTCCATCGAGAGGACACCACATAATTTTTGGTTCTTGGCCCACAGAACTTTCCCTCTTGATTGTGTAAATTCATCATGTATGGCATGAAATTATACGACGGATCCAATCAGAGATTGCACACATCTTATTCTAACTTCATTGACCCATTTCACAATTCAGATAAATAATGAAAAAAATGAAAGTAAATTGTACTCACGTCGTTGAATCGCTCTCAGTTCCATGATCATTTTCCCTGTTTCGGCACTCGTTCAGGTACTTCGTTAACTGTCTGAAAAAAGAAAATATTTAAATAATCAATGATTAAAGCAATTTGGAATTGAAAACATTCGAAATTCTTAAGAAATAGAATTCCAAAGCATGCAGCCAAAGAAAATAAAATTCCAAAGCATGCCAAAGAAAGTAGAATTCCAAAGCATGCAGCCAAAGGAAATAGAATTTCAAAGCATGCAACAACAAAAAAAATAGAATTTCAAAGCATGCCAAAGAAAATATAGAATTCCAAAGCATGCCAAAGAAAATATAGAATTCCAAAGCATGCAAAAAGAAATAGAATTTCAAAATAGAACAAAATGAGAAAAATGGAACAGAAATGAAAAAAAAAATTGAAAAGAGTAAGATTTTACTGTCTCTTATCAGATTTTAAAAACGAAAAAACAACTGCAATTTGTTCAATATGAGTGATTTTTGAATTTAATTGCTGGCCTTTACAGCTATTATTTCGATTTGTTCAATTTTGATAATTTTGATATGATTAAACAACATTTACATGGAATTCTGGATTGTGTGTTATTTGCATTAGCCGCATACGGGACAGGCAAGATGACAATTTTCTCTATGTTAGGGTAATTCCCTACGATAGTTATATAAGGTCTTGCCATCGTTTAAAAGCCCTTCGAGTGCGTTTGCATGGCTTAGGGGTAAAACTTTGCGGGAGATGAGGGTTTTGAAGAGTTTGTTTTTGGACAAATGTCTCTATAAATGACTCTGGAGTCACTCTAGAAGGAAACGTAGATCTACATAAGTACACCAGATATAAATACCAGTGTTTTTCAACTTTACTCAGCTGGGCATAAAATTGTCGAAGCATATGTGTTGACAAACATTGTAATATATTGTAAGAGTTTACTAGTTAACAAGTAAGATTAAAACACAATTAGATCGACTTGATTAATCAGAAATTAATGAAAGTCTAGTAGAAATTTTATGAAATATAGAACGAAACTCATGAAAAAATCTGTTTGAATCCAAGTGATTTTCAACAACGTACTTTTGAACAATTTTTCAACTCATGACACACATGAAATAATAATATCGACTTAAAGTGATTTTAAGTTTTCATTGCTTCATAAAACCTAGTTAAGGAATCACAGAATATAATGAATGTCTTGGAGAAACTTCATGGACGAAACTCATGAAAATATCAAACCCATGTTTGAATTCCCGTGTTTTTCAAAATTTTCTAAATTTTTTTTTCAATATTTGATGACATTCCAGCCATGTTCCTTACACGCTGAGACAGCTATTATTGTAACCATCTTATCAACAGTTTTTGGAGTGATCCTGATAACCAGAAGATGAGTGTCATATGTACATATATTATAAAATGTGCTCGTTATCAATTTGTTATTTTTTTCATTATATGTTATTAAGTTTTTTAAAAAAGTACTAAGGTAATCATGGAATAAGGTCAGGATTATTTTTGTATGAATGGAGTGAAACGTTTGAGAAAACGCCTATTTGATCTTAATTTGAAATTCCAGATGGTCGTCAATATGCAATTTTTGAATTTAGTGATTATTAACACGTATTTCGTCGTTGCTACGCATTAATCCTCGCTTGGCTGGCGCTAAGTTACTCCTAAGGTCCGTACTTTTTGTCGGTTAGCTCATTATATAGACAGCTTCCTAAGCACAAATTACAAGCTCATTTGTTATATATTCAAGAGAGTAGAATTCACTAGGATTCAGCGAATGGAGAAAATGGGAAGAAGGCTTAACGATAATTTCGATCAGATTTAGATCACGTAGACGCCTATATAAGCTAATAAAACTTAAGTTAACAATTCATGTTTAATAGACTATTGTGATTCCTGTGAACATATTACTGATAATTGAAAGTATGAATATATATATGTATAGCTTCTTTGATTGTAATCATTATCATTGTTATTGTTATTTATCAAATTGGCAGGCGTAATCAATTTGATTATCACTCTTAAAATCTTTAAATGGCAGCTCAATTACGTTAATAAGGTATACTTTCAATTTGTGGGCTGGAATGTCACATGAAGACCATATGGATCTCTGTTAGTAGGAAGGGCATTAAGGGGGATAGCAACCCTATCCTTTTCAATGGGTAAATTTGCAAAGACACTTACAGTCAAACAAAAAAAGATTAAAAAAAAATAAAAATTGCTTAAAGTTGCTTTATAAATCAGCAAGGTACTCATCGTGTCCTTTTTCACATTAAAATAGTAGATTTTTTAAATTAAATTATTATTTGAATTTTTGCACTCACAACTTGCCTATCTCATGCTGCCACCTGCTGGCAGCGCGTGCAAAATAACGGAAATTTTTCAAACTTGTATATTAATTTTAAAAAATCTACCATTTCAAAGTGAAAAACAACAATATGATGCACTTGCTGATCCATCGAGCTACCCCAAACAATTCTCACCTCCACCCAAACCTCCCTCATTCAACTGTGAGTATCTTCGCAAGTCCGACCCATTGAAAAGGATAGGGGTGTGATCCCTCTTAAACCTAGCTGAAGGCAGCGTGAAATTAAACATCGAATGTGATGACAAACTGACACCATTTATAAGTTGATCCAGCACTTCAGGTTCTCAACCTGACTGCATGGCCTTATGGTCACCGCTGATCTCAGCGATACGATTACAGTGGAACCTCGCTTAACGATCACCTCGCAAAACAAGTAATTCACATAACGAGTAATATAAATTGTAAAAAAATTACTCTCTTAACGAGCGACGTTTCACATAACGAGTGACGTGGATAGGGGAATCCGCTACAAATTTATTCAATGATAATGTGGTGTCACATTTTTACCAAATTTTGAAGCATCAGCAAAAACAAAAGTCTCTAGACAGCTTTCTAGTAAAAAGGAATTAGGTATGAATGTACGTAGGTAGGAATATATGTATTTTTCTTTGAATAAATGTTACACATAACGTTTTTTGAGTATTTTTTTCAGCATGTAACGCATTATCATATTTTACATCAATTTATATGGTAAAAATTGGTTTTGCTTAACAAGTAAGACTCCCGAACGAATTATACTCGTTATGCGAGGTTCCACTGTACAAAGGTGTTGAGGCACAACAGGAGGTATTGTTGTTAGCCTTGAAGGTTGTATAAGAGATCGATTTTAGGATTTTACTGCCCAAAGGGCGATCCTGAACAATAGCTACACTGTGGGTATGTGGATCTCTGTTAGTAGGAAGGGCATTAAGAGTTCAGGGGTAGACACCATTTATAATTTCGACGTCCTCGATATAATTTCAGGAGTTTTAGATGTCAGAAAAGAAAGAAAAATATATCAGACTTACTTCTAGGATAACGAGTTTAAAAAGCGAGTAATTTCTTCTGAGACGCCATGGATGTATTCCCCAACAAAATCTATTTTCTTTATGAAAATGTCGACTGAGTCAAATATAAAAAAAGGTAGAACTCGTGTCGTTTTAATCCAATTAACGGATGTTTTCGATGTGTCACCGCCACAGTATGAAAAAAGGACGTAGAACTTGGCTTTGGTAAATGTTATATTCGGATAAGCCTATCCTTCCAGTTTCATTTTAAACTTTATACTATTTGTCAAAAGTTAACGATAAGACCCCGTATCATATCGGGTATAAATATTTGCCTCGCCTTCCCCCAACAATGTCACGGCCACAGGAGAAGGGGGCGGGGTGAAATTTTGATATGGGGTTGACAAGTTCCTCATCAACACAAACGTAATTTCAGGAAACAAAAGACAAAAATAACTTCAGAAAAATAAGGAGAAAATGTTAGGAAACTAAAGCGGAGTTTTAAGAAAACACACTTTCGAAATTAGACTCGCATTTCGGATGAATATTTTTCTGCTCCAAGTCGTCACAACCTTTAATCGATGACGACAAAAACGTAAATTAAGATCATGTTTATCTAACTGATATCGATGATGTAATAAACAGTAGCTACCACTAATAGATAATGAAATATTTGACTGAGTCAAATTACTACTGTTGGACTGTGAGCTGGTTGGGCAGTGAGGTGGCTGGGCAGTGAGATGGTTAGGCAGTGAGATGGTTGGGCAATGAGGTGGTTGGGCAATGAGGTGGTTGGGTAATGAGGTGGTTGGGTAATGAGGTGGTTGGGCAATGAGCTGGTTGGTAATGAACTGGTTGGGTAAGGAGCTCGTTGGGCTGTGAGCTGGTTGGGCAAGGAGCTGGTTGGTAAAGAAATGGTTGGGCAAGGAGCTGGTTGGGCAAGGAGCTGGTTGGGCAAGGAGCTGGTTGGGCAAGGAGCTGGTTGGGTAAAGAGATGGTTGGGCAAGGAGCTGGTTGGGCAAGGAGCTGGTTGGACAAGGAGCTGGTTGGGCAAGGAGCTGGTTGGATAATTATCTGTTTGGGCAAGGAGCTGGTTGGATAATTATCCGTTTGGGCAAAGAGCTGGTTGGGTAAGGAGCTGGTTGGGTAATGAGATGGTTGGATAATTATCTGTTTGGGCAGCGAGGTGGTTGGGCAGTGAGATGATTGGACGATTGGCTGTTTGAGTAATGAGCAGAGCTGTTTGGTTGAGGAGATTTGTGCTGGTTGGGTAATAAAATTGGACAATTTGGTGTTTGGGTAATGAGCAGAGCTGTTTGGGAAGTGAGCTGGTTGGGTAATGAGTTGGTTGGGCAAGGAGCTGGTTGAGCAATTATCTGGTTGAGCAGTGAAATGGTTGGAAAATAAGCTATTTGGGTAATGAGCTGTTTGGACTTTGAGCTGTCGAGAGACTATCAATATTTCAGTAATCACTGTAATGTCAACCCGGGCTCCTCATTCCAGGATTGACAAAAAATGTCATAAAGACGAGTCGTTAAATCCTATAGGAAGTGAACCGATGTGAGTGGTTTTAATTTATGGACCGTATATTCATGACACATTCCTAATCTCTCAAAAAGGTGGTTTTAAGTAATCTACGTGCGGAAATACAGTACACATTTATCGAATCGAGTCGAAAATAAAAAGTACTGGATGACATCCTGGTTTTATATCTCGTACTTATTACTCTCTCGTGCACTTTTCGCATTATCAAAGTTGTTACAAGATACACAACTGATCTATATTTAGTACGATGAAAAACGGGAGCATTTATATAAAAAAAAGTTGTAGATTAATAGATATTGGAATACGAAGCACTTATGACATAGAAGAAAGGTTCAGTTTGGGTTGGAAATATCTGAAAATTATTAGTACTGATATATATGGTGGAAATGCCACTAATCAATACGGTAATAAAATAATTTTAACAATCGGGTGGACATACTGTAATGTGTTTTCAGAAATTGGGCATACAGTAAAAACCCTCTAAAAGCATACTCTTGGGACCGCTGAAAAATATGCTTTTAGACTGGTTCATTTGTATACGCGGGACCGGCACATTTTATGCTTTTAGGGAGGTTGTTCATTTACACAGGATATATTAAGAGAGATTCTACTGTACTTTGAGAAATGTTTTAAATTTATGTTGCTTTCAGTTTGTCGATATAAAACGCCATATGGTTCCACAGCTCCATAGAGGACAAGATTAACGCATCCGCACAACTTTATAAACACCTCAACTCTACAGCTCTTCAATTACAATCTTACCTTAACCTCAATATCCTATTCTTAAAAAAATATTTTACACCTCCGCATAAACCCCTTCAGCGGCTGCTCCAAAAACGAGTTTATTCATATCGCCCCGAAAAACCCCTCTGTCCCATATGCGAGGCCAGGCCTTTGGACTGGCATCACTTCCTCTACGCCTGCCCTAACCCCCTCACAGTAGTGGACCTCCTTCTGTACTTGCTCTCTAACATCAATAATAACCTCCCAGCCATTTGACTGCTTTATGACATCACAGGCAATCTACCTACAGCCCAACATCCTGCATCATCTCAGTAATCCTCCAACAATCAATCATCATAACCCCTTGGGTGAGACGCACATGAGTCATGTTGTGTCCTTTAAATTCACTTGGTTGCTACTGGAACAACTGGTATCGGATTAACAAATATCCGAACAGAACTTCTGTAGTACCCTGTACAAGGATTGGGACATGTCAGTTAGGGCCGTTAGGGTCCATTAACACATCAATCTTAATCGGTGAATTTCGTGAAAACGGATATTCAGAGCTTGAAGATTTGGGGCGTGAAACCCAAGTACCGAAAAAGTTCACGAAAGTTCAAATGTGAAACAACCGTATCATTAGTCTCGCATATTTGGAGAACATCTTAAAAACCCTGCAACAAATGATGGTGCGGAAAAGGAGGAAATTGGCTCCTATATGCGGAACACTTACCGAAATGATTAAAAATAAATGATGTATGATTTGAATGTCTTCCGCAATAAGATGTTAACTTTTTCTCTTTAGATTCAAGGTGAACTTCAATGATGTTTTAGAAAAAAAACGACGATAATAGTGTGAAAAGTCGACGGCTTTTCTGCTTTTTGAATGTCTGAACGTTAATATACGAGGGGCGGTCAAAATATGTTGCATATTAGTTTATTATTCGAAAACCAGATGTCGTACAAAAAAACAGAAATAGCCATTTTAATGAGCGGGAAATTTGCTATTTTTCAATGCAGGACCCGAATGTGTAGACAAATTTATCCCAACGTTTGGTGAGATTGTTTCTACCCCTCTCGTAAAATGCGTTACGTTGGCTATGCGGATATTGGCGAACCGCGAGTTTCACAACATCGTCCGCTTGGAATGTTTGACCACTCGAAAGTTCCTTCAGTGGACCCAAGAGATGTAAGACTTTCGGTGAAAGGTCTTGGGGCTGTATTACGGATGTTTCGATGTTTTCCACCCAAACATGTTGATCTCGTGGGCTGTGACATGGGCAGAATGGGGACTTCTCTTATAGTCAGTTACAGTTTCACGTCCTTTCTTAAAATTTAAACACCACTTCTGTACCGTACTTTGTGAAACACATTTGTCACCAGAAACTCCTAACATTTCACTATACATTTCACTCGGTTTCATGTCTTTCAACACTGAAAAACAAATAACGCTTACTTGTTCCTCTCGCACGAACACTTTCGAGTGAGGCGCCATTTTGTTTTTGATAGTTTGTTCGAAATTCTGTATGAATTGTGGCGCCATGGAGTGAACTAAAATCCAAATTTCCTGCTCTTTAAAATGGCTATTTCAGTTTTTTTTGTAAACATCTGGTTTTCGAATAACAAAAGAATATGCAAGAGTTTTTGACCGCCCTTCGTATATTCCAACCGCAAGGTGAACTCCAAAAACAATGATATTTTACAAAATGTTTCGATTCAAAGTGTTTGAAGTCTACCTTGTTATTTGACTGTTTGTTTGCTATCTGAATGTGTTCAGTAACTATTTATCGTATTCTGTTGCAAGGTGAACAAGGGGTTTGGAAGTTGACTGTTTATCTGTTTTCTAAATCTGTAAACATTCAATTTCTTCTGATGTCTTCCGTAGCCTGATTTTGATAAAAATGTTTCAAGTTTACCTTGCTTTTCAATGTTTGTCTGGTTTAAGTCGGAACATTTTATTCTGCGGTCAGATGTTGATAAGAATGTTTGTTGGAAACATGCTCTTCAATGTTTGTATGCTTTCTGTAAACCTTCACAGTCATTCTGAATGCGTTCTTCAGTCAGACTTAAGGACTTCACTCTGATTTTACAAACAGTTTGGATAAGATAGTTCAACATGTGACTAAATACACAATTTGAGATTCGAAACAAGTCAAGGAACACATTCAAAATACAGTAATACCTGTCTAAATGCATCCTGTGTAAATGAATAACCTGTCTAAAAGCATAAAATGTGCCGGTCCGGACTTGGTAACCAGTGTATATAAATGAAGCTGTCTAAATGCAAAACCTGTCTAAAAGCATATTTTCACCGGTCCCAAGCATATGCATTTAGACAGGTTCTACAGTACAGTTGACACCTCTCTAAAAGCAAAAAATGTGCCGGTCCCGACTTGAGACCCATGTATACAAATGAACCTGTCTAAATGCATATTTTTCACCGGTCCCAAGAGTATGCCTTTAGACAGGTTCTAGTGTGTAGCACATGCAGGGCGCCTTTATCAGTCAACGTGCATCTCAAACTCGTGTTAGACACACAACTCAAGCAAGGACTCGAGTACGCGCATTACGAACCTGGTGAACCTATGGAAGCAAGGGTTGGCCATGAGCAGCAGGGAAGACCGAAAAAAAGGGCTGACCTTTTATCCAAAAAGCGCTTAATAATGCGAATGAGAGTAGTAACCCACTGACCGGAGACTGAACTCGGAAACAACATTTTCACTCGGCGATGATTTTTCGGTGACTTATCGCTGGATAATCGCAGCTCACAAAATCACGACAATCGAAAAACATATTCTTCTAGCGGCGAAAAACTTGCACACGAAATATAAAACTCTGCTAAAAATACCTCCATTTTGGCACACATGTACAACTACTACACACAACACTCACTTACCCACTCTGCGTTTGCTGGCCTATTTGTAGATCGCGGACGTGGGATTTGGTTTTCCTTATGGCATTTATTTAGAAACAGGTTTAAGATTTGAGCCAAGGCAACGTGGCGGAAGTAAACTTAATTGAATATTACACTTATTAAAAAATGAGTTCGTGTATAGAAATGACAACAACAATAAAAAATACAAACAACAAGCAATCGGTAATGTCACACTTATTTAAAAGATATACTTGGCTAAAGAAGTAGAGACGGTTTTTGATAACCGATGTCACGGCACACGAGTAAGTGGGATGCCAGGGGTCTAAACACGAGTGCCATGTAGACACACGAGTGTCAAACCTTTTACACTTTCAAATTTTAAATTATTGGTAATGTCTCATTCCTCCTGCGTCCCATTCCTACCCACTCTCCCCTACAGTTTATACTCCACTATTTTTCAAACATTGTGCCGCGACATTTTTAGGCCTAGTTTAGTGTGCCGTGAGCTGAATGGAAAAGGTTAAAAAACAGCGTCCACTTCTAAGGAGGTCGAGGCATTTAGATATCGTGATTTCCTCCATTGTTATTTCCGTATTTATAACGCTGATAATGGCACGTATATATATTTAGTAACAATTGTATATTCACACATAGAAGTTGATAGTATACAAAGATGAAGGGTAATAATGGACTGCTCCATGCAGAGACATTCCAGGAAGTATATTGGTTGACCATATTGCCACTGGCAATTTGTGTATTCGTTGTCACTTGAAATTAGGGATATGAAGTGGATGAGGATATGTTAATAGGATGTATGAGCCTCTCTTACAACTGGAGATAACAACATATTTAGCTCTTCGATTTATATAAACATTTTGTGGTTACAACTTTTGACATTTGTTCGAACATCTCAAACACAAACATTGAGAAAGAAGGAATTTTGAAGAAATCCTTTTCAGAGTCATTCAAAAAACCCAAAAGTACGAGGAGCGGTCAAAAAGTCTTGCATATGCGTTTATTATTCAGAAACCAGATGTCGTACAAAAAAACTGAAATAGCCATTTTAATGAGCAGGAAATTTGCTATTTTTGAATGTAGGACCCGAGTTTGTGGACACATTTATCCAAACGTTTGATGAGATTGTTTCTACCCATCCCGTAAAGCGCGTTACGTTCGCTATGCAGATATTGCCGAACTGCGAGTTTCGCATCATCGTCCGTTTGGAATTCTTGACCACTCGAGTGTTCCTTTAGTGGACCCAAGAGATGGAAGTCAATCGATGAAAGGTCTTGGGGCTGTATGGCGGATGTTTCGGTGTTTCCCACCCAAACATGTTGATCTCGTGGGCTGTGGCATGGGCAGAATGGGGACTTCTCTTTTGGTCAGTTACAGTTTCGTGTCAGTGAAACACATTTGTCACCATAAACTCCTAACATTTCACTATAAATTTCATTCGATTTCATGCGTTTCAACACTGAAAAACGAACAACTCTTCGTTGTTCCTCTCGCGTGAACGCTTTTGAGTGAGGCGCCATTTTGTTTTTGAAAGTTTGTTCGAAATCCTGCATAAATTGTGGCGCCTTGTCGTGTCCTAAAACCAAAACTTCCTGCTCTTTAAAATGGCCATTTCAGTTTTTTTATAAGACATCTGGTTTTCGAATAATAAACAAATATGCAAGACTTTTTGACCGCTCCTCGTAACAAAAATTAAATGGTTTTGATTTCTTATTGGTTACCTTCCTCAATTATCAGTATTCAATTGTTGATTTCGATAATTCAGACACGTGTGGTTCTCGCTAATTAAAGGCTTAAACATGTATTGCAGGTGTACAATAATAACTATAAATGAGATATTGTTTAAACAATTCCTCCGGATGCCAAGATTTCTAACCTCGAGAGTAGGCCACAAAAACATCTTCACAGAAAATTACGAAGAATTAACCTAATTTTACGAAACAACTGAAATGGTTTGAAGTGATATCAAAATGTTCGTGGACGCGTGTTGCCTAAAAAGGCTTTTAGTTCGCCTTGACCCAACTCGTGTCACCGATTTAACGCTACAAGTCTGTTAAAATTAACGGTAAGAAAGACCAATTAAACCTCAGCCTCAAGGTTTTAAGAAAAAACTAATTAAAATGAAAGAGAAATATGAACTTTATTCAATTGTGATACGTTTTCAAGGAGATCTATCATAAAACATGACCTACAAACATTTACTCATTTCCATGACATTTGAAAGCAATTAAACTATTTTTCCATAAAAAACATCAAATATTTTTTAATGATAAGTTCCAATTTTATAAATATTTCTCGCTTTCAGAATCTTGAGGCACGATACATACTTGTATAAAACACTTAGTAAACACTATAGGAAACACGAAACTGAAATAAAGTTTACGCAAACCAAGTTTTCGAAACGTGGTTTCGTTAACATATATTTCTATAAAGATGTTTGTCCAAATGTATCTGTATACAGTGGAACCTCGAATTACGAACGTCTCTATTTACGAACAATTCGATTTACGAACACCACATGTTGTTTCGATTTATGAACGTTAATCCAATATACGAACGGGACAAAAATCCTGTGCGCTACCGAAAAAGTGCAAAGTTTTAGTGAATATGGCGTTAAGAAGAATCACAAACGTATTAATGTTGATTTAAAAAAGGAAATCATAGCTAAACGTGAAAGTTGTGATCGCGTTTGGAATCTTGCCAAGGAGTACAACATGTCGAAATCGACGATCTGCACTATTCTAAATAATAGACATGCTGTTTCTTTTTTGGTAATTAAACTGCATTCTTCTAATATTACTTTTATATGTGAACCTTCCACGCATTTGTAACGTATCTAACACTATAGAACCTCGTACAAATTTGATGAGGTTGGTGTTGTGCAGAGCCCCA
>JAQGAE010004746.1:0-12288 GCA_034696685.1 Julus scandinavius | reverse complement strand
GGTTGATTCCGAGCAGTGCCCAGCAAGTGTCGGTTGATTCCGAGCAGTGCCCAGCAAGTGTCGGTTGATTCCGAGCAGTGCCCAGCAAGTGTCGGTTGATTCCGAGCAATGCCGAACAAGTGTCGGTTGATTCCGAGCAATGCCGAGCAAGTGTCGGTTGATTTCGAGCAATGCCGAGCAAGTGTCGGTTGATTCCGAGCAATGCTGCGCAAGTGCCGATTGAATCTGCAAAAGTGCTGGGCAATGCTGAGCAAGAATATTGATTCTTAGAAATTTTGAGCAAATGTTAGCCTTGCCAGTTGATTTTAAAGACTGGATTACTGAATGAATCATCAGTTGGCCACACATCAACACTTATAATAATTCATTTTTATGTAGCACATGTATGCAAATTGCTTTATTGTTGGCGAGTGTAAATTGTGTAGTACCAAATACTTGGTATAGTGCATGGATTTACGCTTAAAAATACTGCCCTGTTCTGTAATCTCTTTGAAAATTGGACTTTGGCATTCAATACAGCCATATCAATGAGTAAATACTAGAAACGACAAAGACCATCACATTTGACGTGGTGTCATGATTGCGTGACATGTGAGCGATGGTAATATATGATGGGAAAGTTCATGTTCTGAACTCGAAATATTGGGCTTGACATATTATTGGTGGTAATTTAATGTAGGATTTTTTTTTAATACTACCTGGTGCGATAAAATCAAAAAACGTCCAATACCACCAAGTCTTAATTTCATTCATTACATAGAATTTATCGATGGTGCCAATATTGAATTATATTTGTCAAATTGATCATCAGTTGCATAGCCTTAGGCTTATCAAAGTTCACAAACCTTGAAAATGAAAGATAACAGCCTCTGATGGAATGGTTGCTGTTAACACTGTAAGCGTGTATATAATTAAAAATTTACATTTGTTATTACAAGTATTTGCTTTTTGAACCAAAGAATCTCAACGTTGGTGGTTTCACGTGTTCTGACTTCCATAGATTTCAAAAGTACAGAATGTCAAGCGTTTACCTAATGCTTTAATCTATACATACACCATGTGGAGGACTGATTAATAACACCTGAAAATTCCAAAATTGAATTGCAAAAATCTATTTACAGAAACTGCTAAAGGCAGTGTAGCTTTCCTTCTGTACATGGCGCAAGTATATAGTACAAAATAAATGATTAACTGATAATTTGAAAAAATCAGGTGATAATTACATAAACAGATAAATCCAATAAGATCGGAGCATGTGGCGAACTGAATATAAACAATGGGTGCTGTGAAGTCTCACCTTTGTTTTCAAATAAATACATTAGAGATATACCAAACGAACATAAATCTTAAGTTCTGACATACACTTCCATGGCTTTTAAAATCCAAGCAATTACACAGTTTGAGTTGATGATGTATTTATATAGTAACAGTCTGTTTACGTGTCGAGAAATATACCGTTACCAGACAGTTATCTGGGTTTTATGCAACATGGGCGCTATTTCTGGTGCGGTGCTGGATGAGGGATTTGTATAAATAGGCAGTTTTTTGGCAGGCCCAACTTCATCTTGCTATTGTGCCCCACCTCATCAAGTTTTCAGGTAAATCGTTGGGTGGCATTGAATTCCAAATGCCAATTTTTGCCATTATGCTTTTGGTTTTGATGGCAGAAATCCAGAAAAAAACCTTAGGAACTGGGTCCATTGATTCTGGCTTGAATCGCGAGGGGCAGGGAAAGTGGAGACTTACCGCCATCGTAGTTTCATCAGGCTGGGTAGTCTTCTGGAAGACCACTTGATCCAAAAGCACGCTGCTTTAGAAACGGGTTTTTGAGCCAAGTTCTCAACACGCTCGCCTCCCCCTTGGCAAATGTGACGAATGACCTCAACGCTCTCGCCGATTGTTCCCTTCTTGATCTCATTTTTAGGTTGCTGCGCATTTTCCACAGTTTCCTCGGCGTCGTACCTGGTTCCTGATTGGAAATCGTCGACTGAGCCCCCAGTCGTTGCAGAGGTGACCCGCGATCTGTGCCGCGAATGCCAAGTGCACTGCCCCGCACAACCTCATCTGGGCCAAGCTTATCACAATTCGTCACTTTTCGACTACCGCAACAGCTCTCTGGACGTCCACGCACCTTTGGCACTGTTTGCTCATGCTCCCCTACTGGAAATCAGCAAACTTTGGCACCGATAGCTGGGTGCCAGTTTGGAAATGTTTGCCCCTGCGTGAGGACACAGTTCGCCGGGTCTAAGAAGCTGTTGCTCTGTACTCCATCGAGACTGTTGGTGCTGTGGGAAAAGTGGATTTTTGGGGGCTAAAGTGGCGAGGGTGGAGATTCGTAGCACATCACGAGGAGCTGGATACTAAATTGTGGCTGGTTCGACTTCGGACATCGGTATTCTTGTTGGGCACCCAACAGCTGGGAAGGATTACTTCTTGGTGTTAAACGAAATCTGGTCCTCTGTGGAACTTAGGTGATAAATATGGCATCCTTCCTGTAAGTCCAAAGTTAGTGGAGCCATGCCGTTCTTTCCATGGACCAAGAAGTTTGCTCTGAAGTCCAAAAATTCCCCCAAGAATAAGGCTCTGGACAAACCCTTCGTGAAGCCGCGCAGTCATTCCATTGCCCCCACCGGGGTTGGCTACTCCCAGCAACAGGAGTTTAAGCAGAAGAAGGAGGAGGAGGAAAAGAAATCCAGGGTAAGACTAAGTGCACTGGACTTTTTTTCCCCCAAGAATTTTTTTTTTTCGTGGCATAAACAGCAGTTAATACACCCTTTTGGTTTAGCTCGGTGGTGATGTCTGTTTTGCTGTTGTTAATGGTTGGCTTTCAGGAAGGCGAGGTCTCTAAAAACTGACCGGTAGCCTAAGGGTGAAATAAATGCAAAAAGGCGTAATAAACAAAGCCTGGTTATGTCTGCAGTAACACAGGCTTATGCAATTACAAAATGCAGGGGAGCGTTTTATGGGTCTGGTCTTTGCATACTGATTTTGGAAAAGCATGCTAATGTAAGAGTTGCTCAGCTTGTTCTTTGCTGGAGCTGATGTGAATTTCAATATATTTGCAAGAAAAAAATACCTAGGAATTCTTGTATCCACTCTTGACGTTTTTTTTAAAAGAGATTTCTGCAGTTTTTAGTTTTTGCTGTTCATCACCTTTTTTTAAAAAAATTGCAAGCAAATGTTTGGAAATTGGACTTGGCATCTGCCAGGATATAATTATGTCCTGTTTACTGCCTACTGAGAACGTACATTTCCGTCCAGTTTACAACAGAATGCTTAGTAAGTGTTGTTAATTGATTATATGATTGTTGAAAAATGATGCAGTTTGGTCAACAGCTACGTGATTTCAGTTTATGGTTGACTTTATTAGAAATCATTGGCTAACGTCATGCAGGTGCTGATGAAGTCGACTAGGATATTGACTGATGATAGATGGGAATTTTATTGCAGAAACACGTTTTTTTTAATGCAGAAGAATACCTTGCCATTTTTGATGTAGTTTCTGAAAAAGTATGGCTTTATGAACGCAAATATTTGAAGTGGGGTGAATTGTGATAACTTGTATCTGCTTGATTGAAAGCTGGCTCTATTTATCATTGTATATTGTGGTTGTAACTTTTTAGTACAGATGAGTTGAAGGGCGTTCTTGATGTACTTCAGGATCACCCACATGACCTGGTGACGCAGCTCGATGTCTGTTTATCTCTTATGAGAAAATTGTGTTTTAAATTTTTCCCCCTAAAGAATCAGCTTATCTTTTGTTGCCTTTTGTGATGAATTGATAAGACCTTGGAGAAACCATTTTTTTTTTTTGGCCTTTAATGTCCTTCGTTAATGCTTTGCATCGATCCTGCTCAACCATGAATTGATTTTTGGTAAATATTTTGGAATAATGTGGACCTATGGGCTCTGAAGACTACCTCATTAAATCAAGATTGCGTAAGGTAATTGAGTTTGTATCAATAAACAACTAACGCTGTTGATATTAATACCGGTGCCAGCAGGTATACCAACAACAGCAGCAACAACAACAACAAACAACAACAGTCAGCATTTGTATAAAGATAAAAAACTATTTGTGAAACTTTGTTCGTAATGACGTGGTTGTTTTCTTGACTGAATCTCATCAAATTTGTTTTTTTAAAGTGATTGAAAATGTTTTGGGGAAAAATGAGGTCTGGGGAGGTAGGAAAATAAAAGATACTTAAGGAAATAAAAAAGGGGGATATATAACAAGCAATGTTGTTCTAGTGTTTGTAGTAGCATTCCATGAATAAAATATGATGGAAATGTGTGAGAAAAGCTACCGGCACGCCCTATGGTTCATGGACTTATCAGGAAAAGCTATCTGAGGGTTTACAATGTCGTCTTAGCAGCCTTCAAATTAACCCAAACTTCAAGGAACTCGTTTACTACCCCACTAGTTAGCGGCACCCTTAAAAGTTTATTACACCTTTCACACGTCCTAACCGAATGGCCTCCGAATTTTGATTTCATTATTCCAAATTAAGAAAATGTTTGATGACAATCGCTGCCTTGTTGGTGTGAAAGGTTCATTCCTGAATTCTAAGTAATTTGGAAATTCGTTTGATAGTTTGAACTTCCATAGTAAGAAAATCTCTTAATTTTATACAACTTGAGGACAAGCTGGACAACTTATTTTTTTGTGAAACGTTAATGCATTTAGAAAACTTTGGTAAGTGTATTAGGAGAATGTGCGAGTGGCTCAGTGGTCAATTTGATGAAAATGTCGTATTTTTCCTTCTGAACAGTTCTGAGATTTTAGAAACTTGAATTACACCAATGTTCGTCAATGTTGGTTTACATTGAAGATGTTATGGGCAGTATGAAAAGTCTTGAAATGTTGCCTGTAAGATCTATCCACATTTAAAAAAAGTCCTTTCTGGTTTTGGATGTCTTGATTGTTATTAATGTGTATTTTCTTCCAATGGCCATTCAATTCCGAAGGTTTTCAGTTAATTGTCAAACACTTTTTTTAAAACTGCATTATTTTTCCTTTAAGAAACAGTAATAGGGTGGACAGGTTTTAAATTTGTAGCCACCATTAGATAATAATCCAAGGTTAGCATTTTGGCCCGAGCTATCAATAGTGTGTGGGAACAGTTTTGTGTAATTGAGCGATTAAATGTTGTTTATTGGCAGCATTTAGCGAATGCTTAGCCTCGTTCCTATTGGCAAATGTGATTTCGGGTGCGAAAAGGGGTCTTGATTAGATGAATATCCATTGAATTTGGCAGTGAAAGCAGAACAGCCAATTGTCAACAATACGTGAACAGCATGCTAATCGAGGCATATAGGCATCGTGCTGTTTTTTAAAAGACAGACTGCCGCGGCCCCGTTAATTGGTCAGCTTTTGAATTCATTTCGTTTCTAAGCAATTAATTACCTCGGAACAGGTACAGCAATTGGAAAATATTAGCTTTATCGATTGGCAAACTCACAATTGCACGTCTTAGCTATTTTTCTTCTAATTGACCTGCTTAGAGAAAATTATGTTCTCGTCTCATATAGGGTTTCCCAATTAAATCAAGACAGTTCTTATTATTCTACTCTTCCTATTAAACGTTTTATTAACATTCAAATCGTGATAATTATTCACTTGTTTAAAGAAATGTTACAATCGCCTATCAACTGAAAAGCCGCAAGATTGGGTAGCAGTGGTTGTGTAACGGCTAACGGCTTACGATGAATTTTCATAGAATGGTAGCTCCTACGTTAATAACATTTTCGGCCATAACACTGGCACAACTACATCGTTTTTGCATTATAATGTACTATATTTTAAAATAAACTAAACATTTGTAATCTCTACAGAAATCGAATGACATTTTGTGTATCTATAATGTGTTAGTTGGCTTCCAAGATTTAACAATGGTTTTGTAAGATTTTGACACTTTGTTTTTTACAATCACAATTTTTCCTTATCATAAAAACAGTTCGTCCTGTTTCTCATTAGTAATGATTAGTAGTTCTATGTTTTATCCAAGCTTTTGACACTTTGTTACAGGGCTGTGTTGCCCATAGGCCTCTTGCTTATCTGTTAAATTGAAACGTTTGGTTGTTCCCAAAACCTCAATGTTTTTCACTTAAGTGGCTTTATCTTGTAGCAAGACATGTAATGGAGTTTTCGTGACTGTAATCCAAGTTTTTACATCGCAATTTCAAAATTTTCAATGCTATTGAAGCCAAATTTCTAATTATAAATGGGCCTTCTGGGCTTTGTACTATATTGGAAAGTATTTGGAACAACAGCACATTTGGCGACTCATGATGCTGGCTCAGACTGAATATTAATTAGCAACACATTTCTCTGAATTAGTAAGCTTACACCTGCAATTGCCACAGTGTTGTAGTGAAATCACTCGGCGCGTTGACTTGTGCATCATGATTTTGCAAATGTCATGCCACTCAAATCATGGCATTGTTTGTAGTTCTGCTCATAAATGCGCTCGTGCGTACCCAAATTTGCAATGCTAATGAAGTTTTTTTTTCTCTCCATGCAACCTGGAATGTTCTGTGGAGCCAAGTAATAAATCATAAATGATCCTGTGATAGATTCTCAATTATAATAATTGCTTTCTGGAATATATTATGGAGTTTCATTCTCGTTTGCACCATTGATCTTGGTGCTAAAAATATCAAACACACTTCATAAAATAAATATCAAAAGCTGTTATCAAGGTTTATGCACCAAGCTATCTGAAAGCAAGTAATGGAATTAGCTTCTGAATCGACAATAAGCTTCTTCCGATATTAATTCCATATCGTTGAGCTGGTGTGAACTTGTTAAGTATCATTACCAGGGGGTTCTGTAAGGGACGTTTGCATCTCCTTGACTACACTAAGTAACCGTGTTTTTCTGACAGGCAACATGCGATTAATTACCATCAAGGTGAATGGATCATTAAGACTTACCTGTAACTTCCTTCTCTATCCAGGGCTCAATGCAAATTCAAAACAACACCAGTAACAGTTGTTTGATTGGTCTTTTGTTAGGTCTTTGGGAGAAAAAAAAAGTTGTAAGATTTTTTATAAAATATGCGTATCATGATCCCAAGAAAACATGTACATGCAATAGGATGCTGCGGATCAGGAACTCTTTATTGTTTAAGTTGCTTTTGATACTGTAAAAATGCTTCGGTTTCTTGGCATCTCGGGAATGGAGATTTAATTCTGGCAGGCTAGGAATGTTTTTGAAGTTGTATTGTGGTGTTTTTTTTTTTTTTTTTTGCTAGTGCAGCTTTTATGTTTTTGGAAATGCAATGTTGCACAATTCTGATGATTTTTTCCCTTTTTATTTTTACAGAGGCAATATCAGGCGTATTCGTCCTCACAGGGATATCCCGGCCATTATGCAACCATTACAGGTGCAAGTATTCAAGGTGAGTTAACATTTTACCGAAATAATGTCAGTATTCAGTTTTTCCAGACACTTTTTCAGTTTTCCCAGGACGTGCGCATGATTTTTTTTTTTTTTTTCGTTTAATAAGCACTTTGAATGCAATCCCTGACAGGTTTAAACGATGGTAGTAGATATGTATTTGTAGCTGTGTGAAACTGGTCAGTGGAAAAGTTACTGGGGAAGGTCAAATCACCCTAGCATTGGTGGTTCAGAAATATGTTTTTATGCTGTTTGAGAAGATATGAGAAAATAGGACAAAACAATAATCTTATTGAAAAGTATTAAAAAAAACGTTAAAATTTAATATGATTCGTGTTCTAATTACATGTATTTGGTGCATTGAGTGACATAAATAACCGTTGGCAGAATGCAGCATAAATGTTACATGCAAATGAGTTTCATATTGCAACAACAGAATGTGTGATCAATAAACCAGTTTAATCCGAGCAGGCCTTGGTCCAACTGGCGGATTAACAAGTATGTTCTGGATTTTAGCCGTCATGGTAACCTCAACTATTCTGATCAATGTTTTCAGGAGAAAATTGATCTGTATCTCTTAGTTTGTTAGGACTTACATAATAAGTATTTCTCGAATTGATACTAAGAAATAAATGAATAAAGGGTTTCAAGGTAGCTTCTTATCATTTAATGTTCTATAATTTCTATATCGATAAGTTTTTTTTTGTTTTCAGCCAGCCTTGGTACTGGTTTGAGTGTCTGACTGCCTGCCTGGCTTTGACTTGCCCATCTAGCTTTCAGTATTACAGGGTTCACCCTGACCTGGGAAATTGGATAGTCTTGGAATATGCTTGGAAAAGTCAGGGGAATTTAACATAGTACTGAAAATGTTATATTTTCTTTTACATTGTCCGGTTATTACAAAAGCAAAGAGTTTGCACACTCGGCCATCCTTGCATCTGTAGAAATGGGGAATTCCCCTTTGAACCAATTTTAAAATCAGTTGACATAAATAAAAATTGACTGCCTTTTTCAGTTTTTCACCAGAAAAGGAAATTGTTGTCTGGTTGTATAATACGAGTAGATGCACACATATTCTTTGATTTACAATTAGTTATGATAGGAACAAGTTGAATTCTATTTCAAGGTGGTCAGCATAGTTGCAAAAAAAGTAAAAGCCTACATTTGCTACATTTTGAACTTTGTGTTCTGAAATGATTTCCTTGGGCAACATGACAAGACAAAAAGTTGTTAGGTATATTGTCATTTTTGTTGTTGCTAGGATGATCAGGAAATATTGTTGTAATTTCCTGGTATTCTTTATAAGGATCACTTATTTTTCACCCTGTACTGATAAATTGTTTACCAAAAATATGCTTATCATGGAAGGAATAATGATAAATGAACATGTAAACAGAATACAATGAGTGAAAAAAATACAATGATAAGATGCAACAATGGCAGAAGAAAAAAAAGCTGAAAATGAAAGCTGTGTTGGGACATGAATGAAAAGGGCAAAACGAACTCTAATTGTTACTTTTGCCATGTAACAGCGGCTGGATTATGATTTGATTCAGCTACAATTTTCAGAAGTGTTTTCTTGGGCTTGTCGAAAAACACGCATTCCTCAAGTTTTATTGAAGAAAAATGAACAATTTAAGGGTGAAAGAATTGAGGCAGGACTGGACTGTCAGATTTTGATGTTTTGCAGACAAATAATACCATAAACAACATAACCTTGAGTCACGATTCGCTCAAACATTGTTACGAAATCCTCAAGAGATCGCAGAGTTTTTCTAACAAAATTGAGCAACAATGTTTCATCGGCCTTTGACTAAGATTTCGACCGGCTCTATTCATGTTGTAAAATTTCATTTTTTTCACAGCAATAGCAAATCGAAGCCCTGATGCGATGCCGCAGATCGATCGTGATTGGCAGCTCCGAACGCAAAAAAAAGCGAACGATAACGTAAGCTGGCCACAGGTGGATTGTGTTTGCCGGGAACGCGGCGAACTTTGCCGGGCATTGACGACCATCTCAAGGACTTGTCAGTTTTTTTTGTTGCACAAAAACATTGTTTGAAACCTGGTTTAGCTCTTATTCTATTTTGGAAGGTGACAATAATCGCACAGGTTTTGTTTTCTCATCTCGCATGCGCAGGGCAGACGTAAGTTTCCCTCGATCGGATGCACTTGGAAGAGCTCCGAGCGACGGCTGGCATTTGGAATATCGATCCGAAACGATCACCAATTAGGTGATAAATCCAGCACCAGGCCGTTCTAATTGGGGACTTGCTACGAAACTTCCAAGTGCAGCGATTCGAGTGCCTAGCATGCAGATGAAGCGTTGTCTGACACGGACGGTGCAACAGGGTTGAGATCGCGGGTACGTAGCTGGGAAATGTTTACGCAGAGTGATACCGTATCACCAGATAAGCCCTCGTTTGGAATTCCTTTGTTGGCCCAATTCAATGGCGAAACAAACGTCGTTTATCACTAAATGCCGAGCATTGCGGTGCCCGTATCAGGAATGATTTTACAAATGTGGATCGTGATTCCCCGTTGAACAAAACACGGTTTGCCCGTGCTCTAAGCGTGAATTCGTAAGTGGAACTTGTTTCTGGATTTATCCGGCATGAAGGAAGCCAGTGAGATGTATAAGAAACATGCGAAGGACAAGCGGAAAGTGTCGTTTCCAGGTGAGAAAGGTGGATTTTTGAAGAAATGGAATTGAATACTGGAAATTTCCAAGGAAACAACAATGACGAAAGTGTAGTTGTGCAAGAGCAAAATAAGTGTCTGCAATTTGAAGACCTAAATAGACTAGCTAGAAACAACAAAATCATCCATCTTTTGGAATTGTTTTCTGTCCCAAAATCAGAATTTTGGCAACTGCGGAGCTCTAGATGTCCCGAAATGAATAATTCAGATAGCCAAATCCAATCACGTTGTTTGAATACTAACTAACAGTTTTTTGTGTATGGAATTCATGAAAACTCGTTTGTGATAATAAATATGTTGACGATGTCTCTTGTGACATAATTGTACATGTGCACGTGCAGCTGGCATTATGGTAATTTTTCCACCTTTTTTTAATTACAATATTTTTTTTTTCAGGTGCGTGGCTGCGAAAGCATGCCCTGGAAGCTGCTCAACGCAGAGCCTCGTTGGGAGGCAGTCATCTGTCGGTGGACCAGGCGTACGACCACCCCACGCATGCTGCAATCCTGTTCCGGGAGTCTAGAGGGGTAAGCACCAAGTCATTGATTCCATACTTTGCAAAGTGTTGTCTACCATACGAATAATATGTCGAAAACGTGCTTTATTTGTGTCTTGCGCATTACCTTTACCTAACTGAGCTGGGTGGCTTAAAGGTTCGATTCCCGACGGTTTGTCCATCCTGACTGTGGATTCGGATGCAGTTGGAAGCATGTTATTGGGAATACAGATGACAAATTTATTCAGCTATAACAAAACGAGAAACCCACGCCATGTTGAAACCCATGCAAACAGCAAAGGCTTAGGCGTGCACAAATTTGCAGGAACATCGTGTGAACGGTTGAAACTCAGTTTTCAAGACCGGGATTTCGATTTGGGGTTTTTCCAGGCCCTCTTTTAAGGGTTTGGAAAAAAAAGAATTTGATCAACTCGGGTGGGAGCAGCGGCTAGTACAACTTGATGCGACCCAGCTTGTCCAAGCCGGCCGACTGGAGCCCGTTGCGTACGGAAAACTCTTCGTCTTTGGCGAAAATGCGGCGTTCACCCTGGCGCACGAAGAGATGGCCTTCTGGCGGCGGTGAAGCACACGTGTAGAATGATGGCGTCTGAACCATGATATTCCCGCTCACGTTGGACGTCTTTAGGAAGCGACGGCCTTTGTCCCTGGAGACGTACACTTCGCCACGGGTGTTTTGCGTTATCTCAATGCCGTTGATCATCCACACCGTGTCGCTGTTGCGCTGGACGAAGTGCCGGGCGTTCTGAAAAGGACGAACGTTGTTAATTTCAACAGTATTTCAATATAAGGCGAACCATAGTCAATGATATGGTCAGATGTGACCAGAGTAACCAATATTCATGCATGCCAGTTTCTCCCAGATTCAATCCAATTTACCTGCATGACTTCGAAGCAGTCGCCCACCAGGTCCTTGCCCACCTGGGCTCCGCTGTAGAAGGTATCCACGGTGAGGTCGATGTCCAAATAGGTGTAGGTGTCCGTGGTGGTCTTTACCCCGCCTTCGTCCAACAAGTAGACGACGGGCGAGTCCTGGGAGGCGAAGGTGATACCCCGGCTGCACAGCTTCGCCTTTGGTCCGTCCGCCTTCTGGACGTCCACGACATTACCGTTCTGGAAGACGCGGCCTGAGTGATGCAACAGGCCGGCGATCTGGCCGGTGGAATCCATGACCGCAGAGCAGTTGGCTTGGGGGTTGATCAAGCGGATTGCTCGGTCCATGCTCAGATCCACACGGATCTTGTGCTCCAGGTACACGCAGATGATCCCGAAGCTGGTGATCACTGCACCGATGTAATCATCCTCGACTTCATCTACCTAATTTTAAAAAAAAATTGGAGGCAGTGTGGTTTTAGGAACCATGTTAATGGAACTTCCAACTTCAGTGTCAATTAAATGTCAGCTAGCTTTCCTGTCATGCATCCGTGCTATGCATGGTTGCCTACAAAGAAATTTGCAGTTTGTAACTTCAGGATTGATAATTGAATGTCGCATTTACGCCCATTACACTAATTTTACTACGCCTTACAACATTCCAATTGGAATTTTAATCCCATCTTTAACGGTTAGTGTTTTAAAATCACTTTAAAATCACTTTCAATGGGTGAAATTTTAAAACACAATTCCAGCCAAACCAAAAGAGATTAAATAAAAATTAAAATTGTCTAAAATA
>JAQGAE010004745.1:0-12288 GCA_034696685.1 Julus scandinavius | reverse complement strand
ATTACAAAACACTTTAAGTTTTTGAGATATTACAGAAAAACACAAATTGCCTATACTTGTTTTATCCACTGTATATATAGTGTTAAAATACTTTATTTTCTAAGCCATTTGCACAGGGAATGTGTGAATGATAAATTTGAACTGAAGCAACTTAACGTATCATACTTGTGGGGGTGGGGGGTTTGCTGGCATGTGGACGGATGGGTGGGGGTCTGGGCCAGTATGGATGTCCACTAGTGATGGTATTTTTCAGTTTTGGTTTTTATTTTTAATTAAGTTTTAAAGATCAGTGAAAGGGGAAAGTGACACCAGAAAAAATTTGTCCCCAGTTCCAAATGTACTTTAATTTTTAAAACCTCAAAAAAGTCGGGATGTATGTCTAAATTTGTGTTAAACACCAATTGTATGCTGTAATTTCCCTTCGAGGTCAGGAAATTTCCGTTAATCAGAAAAATTTGGGAAAATCTCGTGGATTAGGCATTGAAACAGGTGCTTCAAAATTTATGGATGGGCCTTTGTATGTTCCAACAAATTTTCAGGATACTCAACTTTTCAAAAATATTAAGGACGTCCATGCGGGGAGGAGGGGGGTCTGGGCTAAAATGGACACTATGTGAAAAGGATATTTCATGGTTTATTTTAAATGCCAGGAGAGGAACATCTTAGAAATTATTTTTAATAAAACCCATTATATACGTAAATGTACGTCAAACGACAGACCAAATTAGTTTAGACTTGCATATGGTGCATTAATATGTTTTAAAAACGTGAAAAACGCTTTTATAAAGTCATTGGATATTGTTGGCCATAAACATACATGTTGCAAGAGTCAATTGATATTTTCATGCATTTTGAGTGCCCGTCTGAAACTGCGATATTAATTTGATATATACTTATTCTATTGTAATAAAGTTTAAATATGCCATGTACCAATTTTTAAAAATTTCATTTCATGTTCCATTTCATAAATATTTTCATATTATTTATGGAATTTTCTACCATCTGTCTTTATTTTAGTACGTTTCACATGGTAGTTTTTTATCAGACAACGTTTTGATATATTCAAGACATCTGCATTTGCATGCATGCTGTCACAAAAAATTGGAATAACATTTTCTGAGAAATTCATCGTTTCGTGGTATGTTTACATATTTCATTTTTCTTTGGTGAAAAAAAAAATTACGAGTTAGCATCACTGCCTGCATAATGGAGGCAAGCTATCTGATTTCATTACCATTTTTTTCAAATATATCGCATTTTATTTTTGGGGGTTTGCTGCGAAATTATTCGTGTTGAGCAACTGCAATTACTTTTCTGGTTAAAACCGTGGGAAATTGCAATTCTTGAAGCGTGAAAGTCGTTTTTGACAACGTAGATTGACCGATTAAGTTAGTTTGACACCGCAATGACCACGCTTTCATGTAAATGCCTTCCAGTAATTTTATTGTTTTGTACGTTTTTAATTAAGGTTGCTCAGAATCATCCTTCACTTGGAATGCCAGTAATTTTGTTTTTTTTAAACATCGTATAAGCTACTTCTTATCTGTATACAATGAAAAGCAGGTGTTTTTAAACAATACTTTCAGTAATCAGATAACATTATATAAGAAATGGTGGTCAGAGTTTAACAAACCGCATTTGTTAGCTTCACAACATTTTGATTGCCTTGTAATATAACATTTCGAAAATCAATCGGATATATAGCAAATATAAGATGCAACATTTATATAAAAAACTGGTTTTTATTACTCTTTTCCAAATAATTTATTTCTCAACAATCAAAAGTGTATACTTGTAGAAAATGAGTATAGCTTTTTAACACAAGTAAAAAATCTCATATACGGTACATAGAGAAAAATAATAATTGAGACTAATGGGATAGAGAACCCATGCACTAATGGGATTTTATTCTAGGATGAGTCCCTTAATAGTAAGATTTTGATTTTTATGAGATCCCAATTAATGTAAAGCAGTAGGTATTGGGTCCCATTGCTGCATCATTTGATTTTTCCCTTGGGAATGTTTTTGATCATTTTGTAAACATTTTTGGAGTTACAACAAACATTTAAGATTTAAATGTAACGACTTGAAAGTTTTTAATTCTATTAGTACACAAAGAAGAATACAACTAGCCAAATGTTAGTATAATTTAATATTCAAAAAGCACTTCATTGGCATTTTTCCACCATCATCGCGGTTTGGTCTCCAGTTTTGCTTTCCAGTTTACATGGACAAATATTGCATAATGCACATTCAAAAAGATGGTCGTGTGAATTAACATTTCAAATTGCTTTGATACGCCACGCAGATTTTTCGCCTACAACTCCTGGTGTCAGTATTCTCTCCAAAGAAATCAAAACTAAAAACTAATCCAATCATTCTACAAGTCTTCCCCCTTTCCAACTGCTATACTTCCTTTCATGTAATTAACTACGACCAACGCCTTTTTAGCGTTTGGCGTCCCAAATGGCCGTGCTGAAATTTCATCCCGAAAGTTACTGCTAGGAAAATAGATAAATGGCCCCCCTCGTTTCTCTCGTTTTGTCACATCAGCGCAGTTCTAAATATAAATTTGCATCGCATTCGAAGGAAAAGGAGACTGGAATTATTTTTCAAAATGCGAAGTAGACGACGACTCCTCGAAACAGTCCTCCCAGTGTGCATTTCAACGTCTTCGCCCCCCCCCCCTCCTCCTCCTTCAACCCCCATTATAATCCCAAATAGATTTCGAGCGTTTATCGTATATGAAACAACTATAAAACTTCCTCCCGATTAGAAATTGCCCATTGTGATGCATTATTCCACATCCAGTCCCCCCGAGCGTCTTTTCTCCTCCCTCAAGATGCGCGACATCTTTTTGCATGACTCTCATCCTTCTATTTCACCGAGGTTCCGTTTAGCATTGGCATCTCTGGTTTCGCACCCAGATTTCGCAAATCCAAACATTTCCATGGGAAATGTGATTTACAAGCTTGGATGTGGAACAGATGCGTGCCCTGCCCCTGCAGGCTGAACGCGCAATTGGGCCACTAACGAAGTTTCCGAAAAAACAAGGTTTTCCCCCCGATTGTTGTGGGAAATCTGACAGCACTGCCAGCGCAGAGGAAACGAGTTGCTGCCGTTTCGCAGCTTTTCCGGATAAGTGCCAAAATTTTTCGAGGAAAGTGGAGTAGGGATTGCATTTCAAAACGATTCTGAAATGTGTTATATAACCAAAGTTTTCCAGTGTATCAACATTCTGTAAGCGTTATTTTCAAGCAGCAGTGATATAATAAAATGCTAGTTTCATATGTACAAACAAGTGAAACAAATTCACGCAACAAAATATTTTTTCTACAAAACATGTTTTTTAACTTAATGGAAAATCTGGCAGCATTGCTGACAAAAAAAAGTTTTGCAATGCACATTTGGAGCTTATTCGGAAGTGCCAAAATTTGCACCGAAAGTGAGTCAATCCCACACTAAAAATTGTTTCTAAATATTATTTAGAAGCAGAATTGGTACAGACATGTGTCTCGATTAACAAAATGAAGGTGCTCACGAAAAAGTCGAATTGGAACTTCTTTTCTAAGAAATTGTTATGTGCAATGAACAGGTTTTCCAAATTTACATTTTAATAACCTAAGGCTGCATTCCTTTATAGAAACACAATTAACATTTATATAGCAGTACAGCTTGCAGATTTGGAAATTACTTAAAAAGTCTAAAGCATGGTCATAGCTTGTAAATCATTGGTCTAATATACATTTTTAGCCAAACTTTTTCTATGACTATGTTTTTTTACCTTTAAATAACTACTTTTTTGTATACAGAGTGTATCTACACCTTTGAGAATACATTCAATGGAAGCAAACAAGTGGAAAATAGCTCACGAACAAGGGTACAGAAATGTTTGTTTCCGAATTTATACGAAGATTTGATGTTTTCCTGGAATGACTGGAGAAATTATCACGTCAAATTGGATAGCTATTGTTTCTGAATCCCTCGCGAGTCCTTTAACATCTTACATAGTCTTAAGGCATTTTCTTTAACCCACGTACAGTTGGCATAAAACATGCAAATGAAACTAGCATAAATTTTAAACAGCGCAGCTCAGCGTTTGTGAGATATCTTGAAAATATGCCAGGTCGGTGTGAATTTTTACAGATGGGACAAATTTCGTAAGTGGCGGTTCTTTTGGATGAGTTTAAACCGAGGTCCCATGTACATTGTTTCACGTTAAAGACCCCTCGAGAGGGGTATAAGTCCCCCCTCGTAGGCAGAATTCCCAGGTAGGTACGTGATGAAGACTGATCCCCTGGCGTTGGTGCTTAGCTCTCGTATTGCAGAAACAGGTCATTGTCAACAAACAAACAAACTGTATGAAACCTATACGCACGAGAGTGCCCACACTGAAAAAGTTGAAACCCTGGCTACTTTTATAATGTCCCCAAAGCACGTCATTTTGCCGTCATAGGTCAAGTGACTTCCGGCATTTGAGTTTGTGCAAATGGCGTGACGTCAGTTTTTTGAAGTATGAATCGGGCATACAGAGGCAATTTCGAGCATTTACTATAATACTTGTAGTCAAAAATATGTACGTCATATGCGATTTGACGTAATAATTTCTCAAGCCAATGCAGGAAAACATCAAACCGTCGTAACTTCAAAAGCAATCATTGCAGACTTCATATTCATGGGATATTTTGCGCTTGTTTAGTTCCCTGGGACATACTTGTAAAGTTTGTACAAACCATTTAGAAACACCCTGTTTATGCAACAAAACTGACACGATTCCATGAAATATTGTAAAGTTTTTTAACTTTGGCAAGGACCAAAGTGTTCATCAAATGTGTTTCAAATGGGATCTATGTGTGGAACATGGAAAACATATAGGAACTCAAATAATATCATCACATTTTTTTTTCACACTGTGGTTTTCGCGGTTTGGGGGTTTACACTTTTGGTAGTGGTGCAGTTATCTTTTTTGAATCCAAACTTGAAATCTTGATCGATCGTGAGTCCCAACACGAAAAACAACCTTGCTTTAATCGCTTAAATTTTAACGGCAATGTTAAACTCGTTTTCGCATCGAGTTGGCGCACGTGACAGAAATGCAAAATTTGAACGAAAAGTCCAGAATGAATGATTTTTGTAACTCGGCGGCTTTTCGAGCATCTTTTGAAAATCTGCGATTTATCAAATGGAGATTTCAGCATTCTAGACGGTTTTCTTGAAAGCATTTTGCAGTTTTCAGTTTACAGTTTCACTGCTTTTGGCGGCATGGACTAGATTAGAATGGACGGATGCACCGCTCGCCACTCATTGCATGCAGTTCATGAAGCAACCGATATAACCTGTAATTGCCCTTTAAATCTATATTCTGTATATTCGAGTAAACATACAATGTATCGAAACTTTAAAATCTAATAGAAGAATAGTTTGAGCATCATATTGCATTCAAGGTTCTTGAAAACCAATTAATTATAAACACGCATGACCTGTTTTAAACTATGAATTGCACAAGGATGCTGATTTTGATAACTTTTGATCCTATTAATTGGAAACTGCTTATACTCAGTTTTGGTTAGCCTTTTTAATTAGCTGATGAAATACGTGTTCAATTACACTAGTAAATCTATACGATTCGACACTTTAAAGGCAAATAAGCCTGACGAGAGAAATGTGGTTTGCTGATGATGAAATAGATAATGATAATTTATAATTTAAATAATGATGCACTGGTATCTAAGATGAAAACAGATTGTTTGCAATAACAAGTAGAATTTTAAGAAAAAAAGTTCTTCAAAATTATATACGAAATAAACAATTTTAATTAGCTGATGAAATACATTTTCAGCTACACTAGTAAGTCCATAAATTTGACACTTTATAAAGCAAATAAGCTGACGAGAGAAATATGATTTGCTGATGATGAAACAGATGATGATAATGTATATTTTTTTAACGATGCACTGGTATCTGAGATAAAAATAGATTGTTTACCATAAAATATTTGACGAAAGTTGAAATTAAAGAAAAAAAATTCATCCTTCAAAAATACACGATAAAATTCCAAGCAGTAAAGTTGTCGATTCCAAACGTATTTATAGTATAAAGCATCAGAAATTTACGAGTTGTTTGCTAAAAATCCGCTCTAGAAGTTGTTTCTAGCCAAAATGAAGGTGTCGTAGCCAAAATAAACCGGCAAAGCAATACAGGAAGACTCATTCTTCATCCATATTTAGATTTCCGGCTTGAAAATAGCATCTTAGAAAACGTTGATGCTCTATATGAGCGCATCAGCTAGAATTTGGCACGAAAGTTTGCTATTCTTTGAGATCTCGGTTTACCGATCATTAAACTTAAGTTGATCATTGAGGATCTGCGGATGTTGTTTGTACACACTTGATTTTCGCTATATCCCAATTTACATTTTGCATACATATTACATAACATCGCTTATTTAGAAATTTATCATGGTATCCTATAGCCTAAGCCCAACGTGCAATTTTACTATCATAAAAAAGTTGGTTTAGGTTAGGCTTGGTTAGTTTAGTTTAGGATACTTTTTTTAACTTTTTGGCTTTAATTCTGGATTCCAAGATCATATATACTTCATTTTTCCATATATAAAAACATTAAAAATTGTATGTGTGTTGAATTTGAAGCATGTTAAACATTGAACTATTTGAGAAGTTCCTAGCTGGAATTTCTAATAATGCAAACGTTACATATTTTCGCAAATTTTTAAAACGTGAATGCCTTCTCTGAAAATAACAAAGTTTTTCATCCTTAACTTAATAACTATGTAAATATTGTTATATTGAAGGTAAATCGAGGCGAATAGTATTTTGCGAAATGCTAAATAAGAGATGCAGCAAAATTTAAACATTGTCACTGAGTGTACTGTATCTCCTTAGTTTGACATTCACAAAAAAATCACTTGAAATTTCGATGCGCCAAAAAACGAAATTACTGCAAACGAAGTTCTGAAACTTGGCAGTTGTTGAAACATTCGTGTCACGACACAATTCGTAAAATCCTCGGAGGATCAGGAAGTTGATACAAATCTTTGACCCCCACCAAGAAATTCAGCTGTCCCAAACAGTTTTTATCAGTTCAAAACCCCGCAGACGATATAATATTTCCGCATTGAAATCCCGACATTTGTTTTTCACCTGCTCAATAGCTTGAAAACTAGAAAGAACATTTAAGGAAACACTTACCATGGGACAAGAAGATGAGAAACATTCCCGCTATTAATGCTCCAAATTCGATCCTCCTCGGGACAGACTCGACCCAGGCCATCATGATGCTCGATTTGTCTCTTGAGTTCAGTACTACTATCCAGTGTTAGCGAATGGGTCGAGTTTTTCGTTTTGGACCGGCGAAATCACGCGGTTTTTCCTCGCCTTTTTTGCCCGGGACAGAATCACTCGCGACGGAGAAGCGTGGACGCTTGAACACCGAACTGCACTGCACAACACTTGGAACGTGCTTTGAGAGAGGCTCGCCAGTGCTTGCCTCACGCCGCTTGATTCGCCCCGCGTCCCCTAGAAGGCGCCTCGGCTCAACCGGAGACTAATACCCATGATGCTGCACGCCAAAAAACAGGAAGTAGCGTGCCAGTTGGCGGGAAATTCAACAAATATTATCACGCGAAATTAAGTTTTGGTTTGGTTAGAAACTTAGAATAGATTAGTGGTACTCAAACTGGGTACCGTAAATGTTTCCAAGGGCTCCTTAATGATTTTATAAAAAAATTTTGATCATTTTTGTTACCATAACATGTGGATACTTTTGAATAGTTTTTGGTTGTTTTTTTGGAATTCTGAAAGCGTGTTCTACATGTACAGTGGAACCTTGGTTTACGAACTTAATCCTTTCCTTGATCCTGTTCGTGAACCGGAAAGTTCGTGATCCGAATCAACTTTTCCCATTGTAATTAATGCAAATCCAAATAATGCGTTATTTGTCCTACAATGTTTTTTATTACATGTTATGGCTTTATGTGTGGGAATAATACAGACAGGAAATAAATGTAACAGCAATATTAGAAGTAAGCAGTTTAATATATACAACCATGATTTCCAACATTATAGGAAATAAAGACACCCACGTGGTGTCGTCATGTTGACGTTGCTGGGAATCAAGTTCATTTGCAAACATTGTTTCCATTAGGAAAATTTGTATTATTCTCCTCTATTCTGTTGTTAATTATATGATTTAAGTCTTAAATCGACGCCATCATTGGATTGTCATCCATTGCATCTGCAATTGGCGTGGATAAAACAAGAAACGAACTTTTACCATATTTGCAATGTATATAGGCTATAACCTTGAAACTAATATCGATTTTAATTTAAATCCTTGAAAATTATAACACGTTTTTTATTTTTCTTGTATTTAATAAAACTTATACGTAACAAAGATGTTCTGTTGGAACCGGTGAAACGATTGTAGAAACTCGGACCTTTGATTGGTGGTCCAGAGAAATGTGCTTGTGAACTGAAGCATCGTTTCTAAAGCGAAACAACATGTGGTGTTCGTAAACCGATTTGTTCGTAAACAGAGACGTTCTTAAACCGAGGTTGCTCTGTATATATTAGACAGGCAACTGACCACGTCAAATAGATTTAACCTTCCACATTCCAAATAAGGCGACATTTGACCTAACCGAAGAACAGAAGTAGGGTAATTCCCATCAATTTCTATCCAATGTTACCACATCGCGTCGTGCGGGGTGATTTGGGGACCGGGCGTTTTATCGAGGCATCCTCCTGAATGGAAACATTAAATAGGGCCATAAATGCCATATTATGCACCTCACATGTCCATATACGAAAAATGAAAGTGGGAACGTATATTGAGCTATAATAGATGGGCTCGGATGTATGCTATTTGGTATACCAAATATAACCAAATAAAGATCAAATATGAGAATGTCTTATAAGACATTCTCATATTTGATCTTTTATGGATGAATAAAAATGTCATATATGGGTATACATAGATGTCAATGTGTATATATATATATAATTTCTGACATTTTCATATATGCGCCATATATAATTTGTTCACCTGAGATGTTTAAAATAATGAGTATCTACATAAATATTGTGATAATACAAGATTACCAGCTCTATTAAACCTTTCCCCGAGAAAACCATTTAGGTTCCTACTTTTCTAGTTAAATAAAGTCAAAATAAAAGTTAAGTTTCGTACAGTCCCAAACAGTGGCGGCTCGTAGCTAAATTAGTGGGGGGGGCTGCTCCAGAATATTTGTAGCGACTCATTTCAAACGGAGGGCCAGACTGGCCAATGCACGTTAGGGTGCCACTCTGTAAATCTGTCACACTGTCGGAGGGACAGCGCTCTTTTCCCCTCGTAGCCTGGTGTGCAGCTTCCTATGTGCGCATGCTCAGCGTGTGCGCACAACAGGCAAACCACTCGCCACTGGAACTGAGGAGCACAAAAGTGCCATAGCTTAACTGCAGGGTGGCCCAACAGTGCTTATTGGTCCAATTTTGGACAATCCGTTTGAAAGGAGTAAAAACATCTATTTTGCTCTATACGGCGATTTTAGGTATGCTTTTAGTTTCATTTTTGTTTTCTGTTTTCTCTTTGGGGGTGCAGCAGTTCCACAGTGTCTATGGACGAGCTGCCACTGGTCCCAAAGTTACTTTGCTTAGGTCTGATTTTTTGTAATTGTAATCTAAACAATGACCAGTGCTACGTGAATTAATTTGATATTCACATAAATATCAATCGAGATACGTATCTATACGTATACGTATAGAATTCATTATAATAACCTACTTTAATAACAACGGTTCTATAGTTTTCCTCCCGAGATGAAAGTTAGCTACATTAACGAAAACACAAAACACGCGTCACAATAAAAATGGCCATAATTTAGAAAATTCGATTGCCAGTGCTTTTGAAAATCGCCGCAATCTGACAGTCAAGTGTTTCTCTCGAACCGACTGAAGTAGCACCATGTAAACCCACTTGATGACTCAAAATGATGGCTAGCCCAAAGTTGTATGTTAATATTCACTATAAGAAATATTGGGGGAAAAGGTGTTTTGAAACACCCTATGTTAAACGATGCAGATTTTTCAGTTGTTGTTGATGACTGGTTTTTATGTAATTAGTAGTTCTATATATTCGTTAATAATATTTCAGTTGAATAAAGTATGTCTCAATTTTTTTAGTTAACATGAATGCATGATATAGTTAAAATAATAATAATATAACGGGTAAATGTGTATATATATCTATAAAGGTTGTTTATTTTATCATGATCTGCCAATTTCTTTTAATATAAACAGTAAATTATAAAAGTTATCAGAATACAAGATTAATATTGTGAACTTTTCTTTAAAATTTTGCAAGAAGGGGGCAAGGAGGCTACTTAATTCTTTCATGATTTGAAATATAATTTCATAATATTAATCTGGTATGCTGATAACTTTTATGACTTACTGTTTATTTTAAAAGATATTGGAAAGAACATGATAAATGAAACACCCTGTACAGCGTGGGCATGCATAGTATGCATTGCTGCTATTGGTCAATTATAACACCTTTATTAGAACAGGTGCTTGCAAGCTCCTTTTTCAAGTGCCAGATGAAAGGCATATTGAAACACTTTTATTTCATGCTCATCCATAACACCAAAAAAAGTTTTATATTGGCGACAAATTATAAAACCTTTTTCAGTTCCCATAAAACCAATATTTTTTACAGTGTACAGAATTAAATATAGTCACCTTTAAAATATTCGTTTTAGTAAGTAGATAATTTTTCTCCATAAATATTACATTTCGTCTCCATTTTAGTGCTGAATAGTTAGATATACATATGCATCTATTTTAAAATGATGGATCATAAATAGGGGAGAGTGGGTAGGAATGGGCCATTTTTCACCTTTATATTTTTAAAATTATTCACAAACCATAGTACATTACAACTTTCATTCACAAATTTACTTTATACTATTGAGAATATTGTGCACAGTGTTGAAAATATTTTCTTATTACTGAAATAGGAAAAATAATTGAAATAAAACTACTATCCATATTGTTCCATTCCTCCTGCACGCAAGTGGAATGGATCACACTGCAGGAGGATTGTGACACTGTTTTTAAAACGATGATACAAAAGATTATACCACACTAAACTAATTTTTTTGATTTATTTGCAATAATAGGAACACACTTTACCTTTTAGTAGGATTATTTTGCGAAAACTAACGAACTATTGAAAATTAACTAACATTGATGCAAAATGTGTAGATTTCCCTCAATTTTGATCTTCCTCCACGCAGAAAAGGTGGGGGAAGCTTAAGAATGACATCAAATTTTGTAACCATGTTTATGTATTGTGTATAAAGAAATTCAAAACTCACAGTATTCTCCTTTCTTTTCTAAAAAAGATATTTCAGCTTCTTCGAGTTCATACCCACATTATTTTTCATGGCAAATCTCACCAACACAAAATCACCAGCTTTAACATGCAACTGAAAAAGAACTGTTGCACGTGCGACAAGCACATGCTAAAGTTCTAAAACCAAAAATGCATTAAATTCCAGCATAATGGATGTCCCATTTCTTCTGCACTATTGTGTCCCAATCCTCCTGCCAATAGGTATTTGTCTTAAACACACCGTAAGATTAAAAGTACCTGGCAGATTAATATGAGACATCTAATAGCATCATAACCATCCTAACTGCTATTAATGTACTTAATTTGAAAATGTTTCTTCTATAAACAATACTTTTAAAAGAGTTTAATATTGGAAGTAAAAACGTACTTTTTGGTAGTGAAAACACACTTTTCCTTCCCTTATTCTTGTGTTTCATCAGAAAACCACTATTTTACACAAACAAATGCGAGAACACAAGTGCCATGTAGGCAAACGAGTGTCAAACTTTTTACACTTTCCAATTTTTAATTATTGTCAATGTCCCATTCCTCCTGCGTCCCATTCCTACCCACTCTCCCCTATTATGTAAATTAATTTACTTTAATTTTTAAATTTTGCAACTTAAGTTAGCTCCTGCTTTAGGAATACGACTATTGCTAAACAAAATCGTTTCATTTCAATTCACATTTCATTTTTATAGTTCAAGAACATATTAAATGAAATTTACCACATCACTCTCTTTAGAGGAAAAATTAGTATTACAGATTATATATATATATATATATACGTATATACAGATTGGGCCAATAAAAAGTAAGCCAACTTTATAAAAATCATAAAATGGTTATTTGTTAATGGAATTTATTGAAAATTTG
>JAQGAE010004744.1:0-12290 GCA_034696685.1 Julus scandinavius | reverse complement strand
TTGGGAAATCACATGAGTGATTATGTTGTTTTTGACATGCCATACTTTCAGTGGCGGTGAATAAACCAATAAGTACCATAAGACACTAAGCGAACCTTTTTTTTTTTAAAATAAGACCCTTTTTGTGTCTTATTTTAAAAATAAGATACTTTGTGTCTTATTTTTTTAAAAAAAGATTGCGTAAAAAGTCTTGATTTTGTCTACAAGAAATGGCACGAAATGAGTCTTAAATTAAGACTTTTGTTTTTATAGTGTATACACGAGCCCGTTTTCTGTACTATAACTACTGCACATCAATGAGAAATTAGACTTGATTTATTCTTCTTAAAAGCGTTATTTAAAAATCGTGAAAAACAGATTTCACTCAACTGTATAGTTTTCCTTAATAAAACATTCCCCATATGAAAAATAGTATGCTAGAAATGCAGTCATCAGCTATGTTCAGCGTGAGGTGGGCCATTGCAGCTTCAAAGCAATTAGGGAAAAACGTGTTCCCAGTCATATAGAGCCACGCCTTCCAGTCAAAATAGATCTTGTAACGTCGTAGAGACACACTTTCAAGAATTGCACGGGCAGACGCCGATGGAGTAGCCATGAATGCCTTTGGCATTTTCATTGAAATCGCATTCGTTGCATCTAGCATAGAATCCGTAGATACTGGTCCCAGTATGATCACTGTGATCGAAACATCGATTTTCTTTTGTCGAAGTTCTTGACGAAGGGACGAGAAAAAGGCATTCACAGCGAACTTGGATGAGCTGTAGAAGGAGGTAAAAACTGTGCCCATCTATAATCATTTGGAAAATTTGAAACGATTATTAAATGTTTGTTCAATTTATCAACACATGAATTGCTCGACACGATTTCCATACATTGCAGTTTAATTGTTAAAAATCCGTGTAATATTAAAAAATTCAGTTAAGTCGGGCCTATAGAACACGTTAGCACTTCAAGAATTGACCTTATATCCTCCCCATAAAGAATGAACCAAAGATTTATATACCCGATGCCAAGGTCCTATACTTCCTAACATTTTGGATGGGGAGATTAGAGTCCAGAATCTTGGGGTATATTATTTTGGCTATTTAATTATAGGATCGCCAATATTATGCAAAGCCGTGAAATCACACTTTTAAATGCAGACAAATTGCGGAAAATTTGCATTTTCTACCTAAGAAAAACCCTGAGAAATACATAAGGCAGTTTTGCCTTAAAAATTGCACCTTTATAGCTTATCGCACTTTTTATTAAGATTAATTTCATTTCGAAAACCGAAAAATCGCACTTTTAATGCAAAAAATAAATGCATTTCTAGAGCAGAAAAATCACATTTGAATGCTAAAGTGCAATTCCCCTTTTATATTTTGTCGATTCGGTTTGAAATTTGTAAAATTTATTGGATTTCGGAGGGAGGAAGGTTCTATGATCCCCCCAGATGTAGATTCCATTACTCACCTCACCAAGCATGGAGGACACAATGCCGATCCGGCCTCGGCTAGTGGTCAGCATGGGCATTGCCATGGATGTTAAGTCCACAAATGATAGGAAGTTGATCTGGTGTGTCTTCTGCAGAATGGCCATCTGGTTCGTATCTCCCTGCCACCATTTCTGCAATAAGTACGCGTGGTTCAGCACCAAGTGATCCAATCCACCCAGTTGATCCTCGACGTAGTTCATGAGTTTACGTCTGTCCCCTGGATCTTCCATATCTGCGGCCAAGTAGCTCACCTGCCGGGCACCTAACTTCTCGCAGGTTTTAGAAATGTTCTGCAGCAGATCAGTCCTCCTTGCCGTAATCACCAGTCTGGCACCCAATTCGGCATACTGGTAAGCCAGCTGCTCACCGATCCCAGTAGATGCACCCGTGATAAGTACCCGTTGTTCTCGCACTGCTTTCGGGTCAAACTGAAAGAAATAAAAGCTTGCGATGTAGACGGCGATGGGAATTATCAATAGGAAAACAAGATTTTTCATTTTGTCTCAAAAAGCGTGAAAAACACACTGAGGTTCTAGAATGACAGTCAAATATTAAACGCGTATAGAATATTTATAAATAATGCTGGTTGGCATAAAAATGACGAAGCGTTGTTAATCCTCGTCACTTTGCTTCATGCCGACGCCGGCAGTAGAGTGGGTTACGTGCTTGCCTCTCGATCCTAGATGCTGGGTTCACTCCCAGGTCGAGGTCAGTGGGAAATTTAAGGATGGGAGAAATTCCCTAAGTGGCGGCTCTTTCGGATGACAGTTTAAACCGATGTCCGATGCTGATTGTAGCAATAAGTTTCCAAATAAGTTTAAAAATAGTTAGCCTTCTGCTTTAAAAAGTTCTTCATACAACTGACCTTGATATGATGTCGTTTCTACCATCTTCAGGAGAAGCCAAGGTCAATAGCAGTAGTGTTGAAAATATACTTTTACTTTGTACGGCCAAATTAACCCAAATTCCCCTAGTGTTAGGCCAACGTTAAAAATTACTAAACAATTCGATGCTCTCTGCAACGCATTAGCTAATGTACGTGCGCTACATGTCATGTTCGTTTTAAACTATTTTAAGGCGCGTCTTCACCAACGCGTACACACACGATTTTTGAAAGATATGCAAAAAATTTTGTCTTCAGGGTTTGTTTCAGCCGCCATATTGTATGTATGATCGTGTATGTACGTACATTTGAAGGATCGCTCGGGAGGCGGTCTAGATCAAAGGGGAGATATGTATGTAGTCAGCCAACCAACCAATCACCCACGTGTCACCACACGTACATTTACACACGTGTTTTACATTTTTTGGTGGAGACACTTTCACATATGTATGTGTTCATGTTCATAGGTGCGTACAAGGTTTGAGTTGTTTTATTTCGTGTATGTTCGTACATTTTTTATGTACGTCTTGGTGGAGACGCGCCTTAAAGTTAAGGATTTTGAGATACATTTTTCTAAAGCAGCTTTAAAATTTCGATATGAAAATCGCACTTTTTGCATTTTTAACACATAAAAATTTGCATTTTTCTAGAATAAACACTGCACTTTTAGTTCTGATAATTGGCGCTATTGCTGCTGAAAACTTACATTGTTCAGGAATAAAACCTGCACTTTAGTGCAAAAAATGATTACATTTTCTGCTGTAAAATTGGATTTTTCAATCTTAAGACCTGCACGAGAAAACTTTACACTTTTGTTGATGAAACGTTGCAAAGTTTAAGAAAATCTACCATTTCAAAGTTAAAAAAGACAAAGTAATACCATTGTTGATTTATCAAGCTATTTTAAACAATTTTTATTTTTATTTAATCTCTTTTTGTTTGGCTGTGAGTGTGTTTAAAAATTTAACCCATTGAAATACATTGGGTTGTAACCTTAAGACCTGCACGAGAAAATTTTCCACTTTTGCTGATGAAACATTGCGCTACATGTAATGTTCGTTTTAAACTATTAAGTTAAGGATTTTGAGATATGTTTTTCTAAAGCAGCATTAAAAGTTCGACATGAAAATCGCACTTTTTGCATTTTTAGCGCAGAAAATTTGCATTTTTCTGGAATAAAAACTGCACTTTTAGTTTTGAAAATTGGCGCTATTGCTGCTGAAAAATGACATTGTTCAGGAATAAAAACTGCACTATTTGTGCAGAAAATTGACACTTTTGTTCCTGAAAAAAGCAATTTTTCAGCACTTTTTTCTGCATTTTTAGTGCAAAAACTGATCACGTTTTCTGCTGTAAAATTTGATTAGAAAAATGTCCGCTAATTTGGACATTCGGCCAGCAGGTGGCAGCATGCAAATGCAAATTAACGGACATTTTTCAATCTTGTTTATTAATTTTAAGAAAATCTACCATTTCAAAGTTAAAAAAGACAAAGTAATACCATTGTTGATTTATCAAGCTATTTTAAACAATTTTTATTTTTATTTAATCTCTTTTTGTTTGGCTGTGAGTGTGTTTTAAAATTTGACCCATTTAAATACATTTGGTTGTAACCTTAAGACCTGCACGAGAAAATGTTCCACTTTTGCTGATGAAACATTGCAGCCTGGCGTGCAGCTTCCTATGTGCGCATGCGCACAACGATCAAACACCACGCTGCTGGAGCTGTGAAACCCACGGTTTCATACAAATATTTTTTTGATCTTTTTTCATTAACAGGTGGGTTGCCTAAAAAGTTAATTCAATAAATTAAAGAATAGATTAAGAATAAAGTAAATTAAAGAAAGGGTTAAAGAAAAAAAGACTCATTATATTAACTCATTAGATGATATCAAGTGAGCAGTTCCACACATGTCCATACATGCGTTTACCTGGTTACACGTGTCCATGCATGCATTTACATGGATCCACACATGTCCATATATGCATTTACATGTCTACATGTGTCCTTAGATGTATTTACATGGCTCAACACATGTCCATACATGCATTTTTACACGGCTAAGCACCTGTCCATACATGCATTTGCATACATGGATCCACACATGTTCATACATGCATTTACATGGCTATACACTTGTCTATACATGCATTTACATACATGGATCCACATACGTCATTACATGCATTTACATGGCTACACACATATTAATAGAGAATGAGACAAAGGCATTAAACAATTTCTAGGCCCTACAATTAGGGCGGTAATTTCCAAATGATAACGTTCCACAGTTATTTTCTTTTTGGCAATTATCAAAACAGCAGATTATAAAAAAGATTACATTATCTGACAGACTATTGTATATTATTTCTGCCAAAGATAATTCATAAAATGGCAAAGAAATGCCACGAATAGTTTTTTTTTTACAATAGTGAATGCATAATACTACAAACAGTGAAGTGAAAAATTCATTTATTCACAGGTGAAATGGCCGAGGGATCACAGGATTTCATAATATCAGGTATCTTTTCAATAAATCTAATCAAAAAATTCATTTCTTACTCTGCAAAAGTAATGCAAAATGCTAACAGATTATAATGTCTGTTTTGCTTGTCACATAATTGCAAGTTGATAAGAAATATCATAGCAGTTTTCTGTTTCAGGTGATTCAAAAGAAATACTTTTAAGCACAATACAGAACTTGGTTTTTGTTGACAGCCGTTTTAGGGTTAAAGGCTACAGTTGTTGCCACTGCCATAAAGTGGCCATCAAACATTGTATCACCAACTGTGATCATGTTCTGTGCTACAACTGTTACTGTCACCTTTGCACTAAGCCGTGTCCAGTTTGTATGTCAAAAATTACAGATGTAAGGTTTACTTTACTAAAAAAAAACAATATTAACAGAGAAGCCTTATAAATGTAACCTTTTCTTATATTTATAATTCAAGTTTTTTATTTAGAACACCCAAGATGAGGAATTCGATAAAGCTGTATTTAAATTAAAAGTTGAGTGCGAATTCAAGACAAACGGATGTCAAGAAATAGTGAATTTGGGGAACTTTTTGGTATGTCTTGCATCCTGAAACTATTTATTTGTTACTCCTTTGAAGTTTTAACATTTAAATATTGTAGTGGATAGTGGGTAGGAATGGGACACAGAAGAAATGGGACATTGCCAATAATTTGAAATTTGAATGTGTAAAAAGATTGACACTTGTGTTACTGCATTGGTTTGTGTAAAATAGTGGTCTTCTGCTGAAGCACTTTAATACCAGTTAGGATGGTTATGATATTATTAGATGTTTCATAATCCTATGTTGTGTTTGAGACAAAGACTTAGTGGTATATATGAGGAGGTTTAGGACACTACGATGAAGGATGAATGGGACAATATGGTAAGAAATTTAACTTCAAATATTTTTTTATTTTATTTTAGTAATAAGAAAATATTTTCAACACTGTGACCTACATTCACAATAGTATAAAGTAAATGTGTGAATACAATTTGTTGTGTTTAATGGTTTGTGAAAACCTTTAAAAATAAAAATGTGAAAAATGTACCATTCCTACCAACTCTCCCCTATTATTTCAAAGAAAAATCATTCGAATTTGTAATGAAAATTTATATCGTGACCTGAAATTATTATTCTTGTAACAGGATCATGTAATCATATGTAACTTTGCAACTGAACAGCTATTACCCAAAGCGTACATAGCAGATACCAATGCAAAAACACTGAAACAAGTAAGTACAACTACCATGAAATATGTTAAAAGTCAATATTTGTTTAATACCAATAGTTATGATAACAATTAATCATTACAGCTAAATGCCGAATTGCTGAATATAAAAAGTGCAATGCAGGAAGAAAACATAATCTTAAAAACTGAGCTGGTGTCCGAAATTCACAGTTTCAAAGATGACTCATTGGCAGTAAACTAACTCCTCAAAGATGACCTTTTGGAACAAATTCAGTCCCTCTTAGTTGGCTTGTTGTCAGAAATTAAAATAATCAAAGATGATTTGTTGTCAGAAAACAAGAACATGAAAGCTGAGTTGTCTGCAGAAAATACAATCCTCAAAGTTGACTTGTTGGAAGAAATTAAAAGTATAAAAGATGCCATGGCCAAACAAGCTGCTGAAATTGACAAATTATCAAAGAATATCAATGACAAATTTCGTGCGTTAGGAATAAGCTCTTCCTAAACAGTAAATCGTTCAACCGTTTCAAATACAGCATGGACAAAGGTCCCCTTGACCACCTGGATGTGTCCAAGGGTTAGGGCCAAAATTGATTTGATATGTGTTTCTCAAGTATTAAAACTGATTAACAGGGCAGTATCAGTATGTGTAGTCTAAATACATTCTAAAATATATAAATAATTACTAGAAATATGAAATTCAACGAATTCAGCATTTATTCTTGAAACTGCCTAATTTTCATTTGATATTAGGTCAAGAAAGAGTTTTTCGAGTACAACTATAATTATAATTATTTACTCAAAAATACCCGGGTAATTTATACCGAACATTGTATTCCCTAGTTGAAATCATATAATACCTAATCACGATGTTCACTATCCAAATTTGCTTGAAACAATTATTCAAATGAATATAATGGTTTTGTTTAAACAAGTGTGTTTGTAAATAAAACATTGTTGTATTATAACATATATAAATAAACCGATGTTTCTACTGACTACTGGAACTTAATTCCTTCTGTTGTTAATATCTATTTTCAAAACGTATTCAAGTTCCACACCCACGGAAAAAAAAACATTATTCCCTGATCGAGGACCCCTGGTAAAAGGGTTGGTAAAAGATGATTATTTGTGTTTTTGTGGCGTAGAACAAACTTTGATGAGACACCCTGTACATACGAGAACTAGCAAGGCCCACGCAAGATTCCGTACAAAAGAAGTTTTTACAACTCTTTGGTTATCCGTGTAGTTGCATCTGGTAGAAAGTTTATTTGCTTAAGTCTAATTACCGGGGAAATCAAATTCATGATATTTGGATTTCGATGTAATATTAACTCCAAGAATGCCTACATAATTATCTCGATTGACAAGATGGTCCTTTCCAATCGATCGTAATAATACTTGACCAAGCCTAGCTAGCTGTCCTGCCTGAGAACAAAATTCACAGTTCAGAAAATGCAAAAAGAGGACAAAACAGGGGCGTGGACGCATAAATAGCCAGTTTGGAGTGGCATTTATATAAGGTGAGTCTATTTGCAACGATGTCTGAATCAATCGATAACTATACTTCGATTGATCGAAAAGTGTAGAATGCATGTCTATAGAAGTACGGAATGTCGAAAGGGCCAGTAGCGCAGCCATCTTTTCAGTTTTCTTTAGTTGGTCAAGAATGAATTTTAACCTCTTAAAAAGCGAATTTTCATAAAAAAAAAGTTGATATGTGCATGCTCTCTCTTCATTATTTCGCACTTTTATAAAAAATAGTTTTTTAATCGGCTAAAATTAATTGCGTGACCATCCCTAATATAGGCAGCCTCCATCGTCCTCTCTCTATCCAATGTGATCTTCCCAATCAATGCCTGTGCTCTCTAGGACCTTAGTAACCTTGGAGCTATACAGTGAAACCTCGGTTTACGAACTTAATCCGTTCCTCGACCCTGTTCGTAAACCGAAAAGTTCGTTAACCGAATAAATTTCCCATTGCAATTAATGTAAATCCAAATAATGCGTTCTTTATCCTAGAATTTTTTTTACCATGTTATAGCTTATGTGTGGAAATAATACAGCAAGGAAATAAATATATCAGTAATATTAGAAGAAAACAGTTTAAAATATTACATCCATGATTTCCAACATTATAGGAAATAAAGACACCCACGTGGTGTCATCATGCTTACGTTGCTGTGAATTAAGTTCTACTCTATTCTGTTGTTAAATACAATTATATGATTTAACTTAAATCGACGTCATCAATGGATTGTCATCCATTGCATCTGCAATTGACGTAAATAAAACAAGACAACAACTTTTGCCATATTTGCAATGTAGGTTATTTCTTTGAAACTAATATAGATTTTAATTTAAATCCTTGGAAATTATAACAGTTTTGAAGTTACCTGTTTTTAGTAAAACTTATCAGTAACAAAGATGTTCTGCTGAAACTAGTAAAACAATTGCAGAAACTCGGACCTTTGATTGGTGGTCCAGAGAAATGTGTTCGTAAACTGAAGCATCGTTTGGTTTGTAAAGCGAAACATGTGGTGTTCGTAAACAGAGACGTTCATAAACCGAGGTTCCACTGTAAACTCATGTTATAAAAGAGGGTAAAATACATTCTTTTATGGAAATTCGAATTACAGTTCATCTGCTAAACATGATTTTTGTTCTAAGTCGTTTTGAAAAGTGTATTAATTGAATGTTCGTATGTATATAATTTAAGTTTGTAATTGTGCGAATAAATATTTGTATAATGATCGCGTAGAGTGATTCAGCGTATAAACAAATCTCAAGTATCTCTACAATATAATTTACTTTTGACTGTATAATTTTCACCTTGGCTATGGGTCCCCTTTGGCGTGGGGAGCACAATTTTGGGTGCTTAGCCCTTGGCGCCAAATATCCTTGCTACGCTACTGCACACAGCTGTGTATATGCCCACATATGGTGCACATTAATAAAGTTTTAAACTAAAACATATGTTTCTTTTAAAATTATTGTTTGATTACAGTAAAACCTGTGTAAATTAATAACTTCTCTAAAACCATAAAATGTTCTGGTCCCGACTTGAGACCCGCGTGTATAAATGAACCTGTCTAAAAGCGTATTTTTCACTGGTCCCAAGCATATGCATTTAGACAGATATACATAAAAAAGAAGTAATTAATGTATATGAAATTGATAATAAAAAGTTGGAAGTACAGTAGAACCTGTCTAAATAGATCCTGCGTAAATGAATAACCTCTCTAAAAGCATAAAATGTGCCGATACCGACTTGAAACCCGCGTCTATAAATGAACCTGTCTAAAAGCATATTTTTCACCGGTCCCAAGAGTATGCTTTTAGACAGGTTCTACTGTATTTGAATTTATTTTGAATATAATAATTTGTTTCAAATGCATTTTGTGAATGCAAATTAGTAGAATAAGACATGATAAGCTATATTCCCTACTCAATCCACTCATAGTATTACCCAAATAACGAAACAGCAAAATTCTATCGGAAGCTCTGCGTGTAAATAAACATGGTTGCCTTAGAAACACCTGTCATCATTTTGAACAAATGTGCCCCTCGTTGTCATCGAACAAATATTAGTCGAGTTTCTGTGTGAGTTTATTACTTCCAATGTAGTTTTATATAAGCTGTCATAATGCATAGTTGATGAGTTTTTATCATGACATTTTGTGCATGTAGACTATATAAGTCAGGTGTATCTTATTCTATATGCGTTTTTTCACTACAAATGGACGTTGACAAATATGGTAAGTCAAAAATTAACAAATAATACTCTATGTCAAACCTTAAGAAAAATGGTGTATTTTTTAAAAAGTAAAATGAGGGTAAGACGATTTTTTAAATGTTGGTAAATTGAATATTTTTTCCATTTTTAAAATATCCTAAATTATGTACATCTAAAATTGTTTCATAGTTGCTACTGCTAAATCCTGTTTTCTGAACAATCAAGCACTCACTAAAAATTGAAAGACAAAACAACTGAAGAAAACAATACTAAAAAAGTATTTTTTTTTCGTCAGTTTCAGATTTAGTTGAGAATGTCTATTAATTTTCCAATTTGAACATAAATGGTGTTGATGACGTGAAATGTCATTGTTTCGAATGAACATTTTTGAGAATCAAGTTCATTTGCAGATTCGTTGAAATTTACAAACATTGTTTTCACTAGGAAAATTGTTGCCATATTTGCAATGTAGGCCTTGAAACTAATATCGATTTTAAATTAAATCCTTGGAAATTCTAAATATAACACATTTTTGATGTTTCTTGTATTCAGTAAAACTTATCCGTAACAAATATGTTCTGCTGGAATTAGTAAAACAATTGTAGAAACTCGAACCTTTGATTGGTGGTCCAGAGAAATCTGTTCGTAAACTGAAGCATCGTTCGTAAAGTGAAACAACAAATGGTTTTCGTAAACAGAGGTTCCACTGTAATTCGAACTTATTATATCACTTTTAATTGTGATATTGATTGATTCATTGTTATTGATTGGAAGATGTATTGATTTATGTAATTGACGGAATATCAAATTATATCTAAATTCATTTTGTGTAATGGTGACTTTTGTGATGATTTTTGTGATGATGAAGGGGTGGAATGGGAATTTTAGTCACGAACAATTTCACCACAAATGTGCACGCAAATTTGTGGTATTTACTAAATTTGAGGAAAAATTGATTCAACGTACAAGGTACCCTTATCTGTAAAATTATGTTCATTGAATACATTTTACATTTGTGAAAAACCAAACGTCATGGATTTCAAGCACCATTTCTTTAACGATGTTCTCCTGTTTTTCAGCTGACTTCCAAATGGCACTTCGTAATCTTTTCCGCTTCCGCTGTCTTCTGTGCTTCCTAACCGTGTTGCTGGTGTGCGCCCTGGCCGACCTGCTGATCTCATGGCAGGTTCTGGTGCGAGACAAGAAAGCCCGGTTGCAATTCCTGGGTCTCATCCCGGCTAATCTGACAACTCTTCCATTGACGGATGAGAGAACGTGCCGCTGCCAGCGTCAGAGAGCGGTGACAGAGATGCCACCATTGTCCGCAATCTCCAGTTGTGACGATTACTCCACAGGTCGTGGGCCTGGGCAACAGGTGAGCAGCTACTCCCTGTACGGGGACGCAACCAGCACCTACTTTCGTGGTATTTGGAGGAATGCAGAAGAAATGAGAGTACTCTACCCCGGCTGGATCATGCGAGTGTATCACAGTGTTGACACAGGCCGACCTGAGCAGCTGGCATCCCTTTGTCAGCTCTGGTGTAACTTTACCCACCTTGACTTCTGCCAGGTGGGCCAGCTGCCGTCACCACTAGGCAACCAGTCAGGAATCAATGGAATGCTGTGGAGGTTTTTTACCTTGGGTGAGCATTGGCCTCTTGTGTGGCTTTAGATCAATGTTCAGCTTGTTCAAGTTTTCAAGTAGGTGGTCGTAAAGTCAATATTGGTAATGCAAAACGTTGATGGAAAAATAATTTAAACAGTAACATTTGAGGTGTACATACAAGGCTTGTGTCCATCAAGACCTTTCCAGGATTTCAATAGTTTTTTTTTTATAACAACAAATTAGGTGATCCCCTCGTCGATCGCTTCATTGTTCGTGATCTGGATAGTTTGCCCAGTCAGCGGGAACAGGCTGCTGTTAAGGACTGGATCAAATCTAATCGTACCTGGCATTTTATGCGTGATCATGAACAGCACAATGTACCCATTTTGGGAGGTAAGCAACTGCATGGGAACTAACTTAAAGGTGGGTCCAAACTATCCCAAAAGCATGAGCAAAAGCAGAGTTTTTGAAAATTTAAAAGTTTGGACACTCCGAAAAACATGTTTTCTGCTTTTAAAAGGAAAAACCTGGATCGCTCAAATGGTGGTGAGATCAAAAGAAAAAAAATGTTTTCAACTTGATGCGCATGCGCAGATGAGTGCAAGTAGCAGGGTGACAGTCATACACGTGCAGTTTTCAGTGTAAATATTGAAATCATCTATAAATTAACAATATTTATCACATTTATATATTCAGAAGGTATTTTTTTAAAGGGATGTTTTGTTGTGTTTTTGCCATAGTTATAGGCTTTTTCTATAGCTACATGCGTGCAGCTATAGAATAGCCATATTGTTAAGCTGGATCACAACCCTATCACTTTCAATGGGTGAAATTTTAAAGCACAATTCCAGCCAAACCAAAAGAGATTAAATAAAAATAAAA